>VWYE01022570.1:276017-321492 GCA_013398995.1 Alaudala cheleensis | reverse complement strand
TCTAAAGCTTGTAAGACTTTTGGAAATATTTCCACCTATAACTTGTTGGAGAACTCAATGTTATTTTGGGAATAAGGATAGGGAATACAGTGATTTTGCAATATCAGACCAACACATAAACATTTATTTCCTGGTACTTTGCTGTGATTGGAAGAGTTTTTACTTTTTCAACCAGAAACTGAAGTTTTCCAACAACTTCCTAATTACTAATTTTTCAGTATTTTCTGTGAGAAAATTACTCTAATCTGCTCCTGAAGTCACTTCAAAAAAAAAAGGTTCATTATAGCCCTTAAGAAAGCAGCTTTTATACACCTGAGACTGAAGGTTCTCTTACAGCAAAGCTCCCAAGAGTCACCTAATCACAGCTGACAGTTGAAATCAATCATGTCATGCTACAGGATATTTATCAGAAACCTGACATTGCCTGTTTGATCCACACCTGCCAATGGACAATGCAACACTGCTATAGCCAAGTCCCCTTTCAGTGACAGGAATTCAGGGAAATCAGCTCATTTGGGGGATTTTTCCTCAGCTGACACCTTGCTCCACTGCTCCAGGGGATCAGTGTGGGGAGGGTGGAAGCTGCTGAGCAGCCCCTGTGGGCAGATGTGGCCCAGCTGCACCCAGAGCACAGCACAGCCTTCCCTCCCTTCCCCCAGGGAAAGGAGTGTCCCCACAAACAGGTCAGTGATGTGGTCACACTGTGCTGGGAGACACTGATCTTGACTACAAGAGACACACAAAGTGGGGGTTCATCACCAGACCTCCAAGCCAGGTCATTCACCTCCCAATACCCTGCCCCATGTGCATTTCGCTGCCCAAAAATCCCACTGCTGAGCTGGATCTCCATCCTAAAGCTGGAAATATTGGTCTTCTGAGGTCAAGAGCAGCTAAAAGAGTTACCTGGAAACTCCAGTGTCAGACTGCTCTGGGAAGTGAGTGGCAAGGTGTGGATGAGAGAGCTGCAGTAGAGGATAACACCAGGTCCAACTACACATTGCAAGACAGGCAGTTACTCAAAGATCTAAGAGCAGTACTTTCCCATGGATAAAGTGATTTGAGCTCCACTGCCATGAGAGATTGGTTGGTTTGCTTGTGTTGGGGGCTCATGTGCTGTTTGTTTGTTTGAAGGCAGACAGCAATGGCATTCAGACTGTGTTCCCTTTGATCTCAGCCCTGAAAGCATTTCTCTCTCTGCAGATGTCCCAGTGTAAAAGGTAGAATCTGAACCCAAAGAAGACAAAATGGAGAAGGTGCCAAAGGTTCTAGTAAGTACACTGTGAAAATCTAGAATGAATTTAAAGTGCAGCCACTTGAGCTCAGGATTAGGTCAGTGTTCCATGAACAGTCTTTTACAGGGCAAAAACCTTCATATTTTAAGGAAACAGAAATAAAATATGAAATATATTCAGGGGAGGCCAGTTAAAATGCAAGCACAGAGGCTGAGGGTGTTTGCAAAACCACCTCTCCAGAAAGCTGAGCTACTGCTGTTCATCATTCCAGAGCTGAGCCCTCAGAACTCAGCTGAACACAGGAGCTTCATGAAACTCACAGCAGCTCTGCTTTGCCAACAGCACAATGATACAATAATAAAAGCTGGAAGGTGAGGTACATTTCAATCTTCCTTAAACTGCTTCTATTACATTTATTTAAACAAGCTGAAATTTCACCCTGCCAGCTGCATATCCAGCTGCTGTGGCAGCCCAGGCAGGCACAGCCTGGCTACTCCATGGTGATGTTTTGTGGTAAACTCTGCTTTCCAATACAGGATCCACCAGTTCCACTTGACAAAGGTGGGCTGTGGGATGTACAGATGAAATGGAACCCACAGCAAATCGTGGTGCTTTGATGTAAAATCAGGCAGCCTGGCATCAGCTGACAGAAACAGAAGCAGGCACGCACAGTTGGGTGTGTAAATCCCACCCCAAAATACCCCAAAGGAAGAAGAAAGTGACTTGAAATAAAAGAACACTTTGGTAGTCATCACCAAATTCTTTGAACAGCTGGAGTTCCCAAGTCCATCCCTGCTCCTTTACAAGGGTTGAAAAGACAATTTAAAGAAAAATATACTGTATCTAATAACTGCAATGAAGGGTGGAGGAGGGACAGAATCCATGTCTGCCTTGATGTCCTGGTGAACAAAACCTGATTGAGATCTCCAGGTGTTTTCCATCTGCCCAGTCTCAGCTAGGTATTTCTGCAGGGTTTGGTTTTCAGGGTTTGTTTTTTTTTTTTGGAGGGAAGGAAGAACTCCTAAAAAGTTTTTTAACATTTAATTCCTTCCCATTACCATTTTCATAAACAAAGGTTAGAAGCAGTAAAGGGCAAAGAATCTTCAAATGTTTCTAAAGCCTTTAAATGCTGGCAGTAATCACTGGCACAATTAAGTGAAAAAATAATGCCAGCTTTCAGGGGTTTTGGTATCAATGATCACAATTTTCTCTGCCATAAAGCTGCTCCTGAAGAGACAAGAGCCCCACTGCATTGAATTAAGGCAGTGGCCAATTTAATGAAGCATTTAATGCCTCCAAGGCCTCAGCTTTTCAAGAAAATCAGGTACATTGCAGCACAGGTACAGTAAGGGCATAACTGTGTTCCCCTTGATCAATCAACTGGACCATATAAAGCTCTACAAAAAGTTCTCTCCACGTCCAGCTCACTTGCATTTATCCTAGCAGGACACATTAGCTGTTCCACATCACTGCTTAAAGCACCTCCATGGCTCCTGCATCAGAACTGGCTCCCAGCCAGCTGGGGCAAAGCACAGGTTGAGAAGTTCAAACTTATCTCCTTCCCTTCAATTAGCAATACCCTTCAGCAATTATTATCTCCTAAAGAACAAGGCAAATCTTGCCTGCAGCTTTTTCCTCCGACTATTCCTGCTTGAAAAGGGACTCAGCTGAGTGAATGAAAGGAAACTGAGGGCACTGGTAAAAATCTGTCCTCAAGCAGCCACTCCACATATAAACACTGCAAAAACCAGCTGGCATTACAACCAACAAGTGACTCACAAAACTCCATGCTTCAAGGCTACATTTAAGATCTCCAGAACAATTGGATTTCAAACCCAGATTAATAAAGACGACCATTCATTTCCCCTCTGCAACAAAATCCCCATGCAATTAATGAGAAAAACATTTTTCCCAAAGTGGCACCTCCAACACAAAGACTGCAGAGAAGGTGAATTCTCCCCCAGTAACCCAGAAGTGAAGGACAGGCTGTAATTGTGGATCTTTGAGCCCCTGACTGGAGTGTGCGTGAGAGAAGCCAGTAAATCAGCACATGCTCACCCTCTTGCTAAATCAAAGGCTCACGAGAAGGGCAGGGCTGGAGTTTTGCCACACTCCAAGAAGAAAACAACTGCAGCAGCTGCCACAACATCAGTGAGGATGGACACCAGACAGCCCTGGCAGCACCACATGGGACAGAGGGCCAAGCAACTTGCTTGAAAGATGTGATTATGTTACAGGGATCTCCATCTCCTCTGAGCTGGATCTCAGTTCTGTGTTCATCTGCCTCTCTCTGTAGGAAAAACTGAAAACAAACACCCAAAAGATATTCTGAAAAGATCTCAGTGAATCAAAACATGTCCACAAGAGATAGATTTTGTTCTTAGGATTATAAAGGAAATTATTAGTACAGAAACACCATTATAACAACAGACCATCATGACACTGACATCACTTCACAGGCATTTCAATTGTTAAAGCAAAACATCAGGTTGTTCAAAGATTTCTCCAGTCTTATCTTTGGGAAACCCACACTTTTATTCTTCAACTTGCTCTCCACATGTGGACTTAGAACATGAGGTGTAAAGTCTCTTTTTTCCTCTTTTCTTTCTCTCTCTCTGTTTCTTCTAATCCACCTCCCCCAAAGCAGCACTTAGCACAGTGACAAATGAAGCAATAATAAGGTAAGTCATTTAACTCCTTGCATGCTACTTAAAAACCACCCTAATTACTGTGTAATGGGTCCACAGAGGCAGAAGAGTCTGGGTGAAATCTACCCCGAGGGCACTGGTATAGTTCATCTGTCCATTCCCTAATAGCACTCTAAAGTTCACCCTTATAAACGTGTCACCCAGCCTGTAATTAAGTGACTGGTCATTAGGTAACACATGTGGTACCTGTGGGTCACATATCAGTCAGCTGGTGATGGATCTCCATCCAGGAGCTCTGCAGGAGCAGCTCCAGGGCTCTCTGTCACCCTGGCAGGTGTCCCCATGCAGGGCACCCTCACAGAAGGGTTTGTGTGGGTGGGGTTTTCCAAAGCCATAACCCCTGTGTTTGTGAAGGGTGAGACCCTGAGGGGAGGAGGGAGTGCAAGGACTGTCACAGTTCAGCCCAAGACCTGCAGAATGATGGAAAGCTCTGTTTTTCCTTTATATTCTGCAGGCACACTGGTTCCTAAAGCACCCTTCAAACTTTGCTGACAGGTGAATTTCCCACTCACGCTCTGTATGAGTCAAGATTGCTAATTAATATATTTTTATAAACTGCAAGAGGACATCTGCTTCCCCTGGTCATATTTTAAAATAAATAAATCAATACCAAGCTATGCTTTTTAACTCCTCCTTCAGCTTTCATGGTCGTGCAAGGACAAGGTGGACAGAGAGGAGAAGCATAAACCAGTTTTATCCTTGATTTTATCAAGGAAACAGGAAGACTCCAGAAGCTACAGTTGAACAAACTCCCACATAACTGAAAGAACCACACACAGGGGCTGATCTGGCCATTCATCAATGGGGGCACAAAGAGATAAATACCCCCTCCTCACCTCACTCTGTGCATCATGAGGGGCTGATCAAGGGCAATATCAGAACAAGTGCAGAACATCTGAGTCAAGTTTTTCCTCAGGCTGAACAAGAGCACCAGTCTCCAGCAGCTTTTGTTGCCCCCAAGAGACAGAAAAGGACAGATCACATGAAGCCTTGAAGTTCAGACAGAGTCCCAGTAACCCTGAGGCTCAAACCTCTTACAAAATCATTCCGTTGCTTCACAATTTACAAGTTCTTTGAACTGGCAAGAGAAAGAAAATTAATTTCCTTGAGGAAGGCCTGCAGAGGTGGGCAACCAATTTTATCTGGCTACAAGAGGATTCTGTCCCTGCCCCTGTATTGCATATTCTGTTTTCAAGGAATTCATTGTTACCTTTTGCATTCTTGGATTCAATAACCCAGTGAAGAGCTGGACCACACAGACTTCCAGATGGTAAATGAGATTTGAGCTAAGCTTTTCTGGGTAAGTAAATTATATAGGAAATGGGGGAAAAAAAAGAAAAAGAAAAAAAAAGAAAAAAGAAAGAAAAAAATCTCATGCCCGCAACATTTAAAAGTTTATAATTTCTGGTTATTATCTGCAAGGATTGTGCCCAAAGCCATGATCCTATGGCCAATAAAACAAGACTCTTAAATCAGCCCTCTGACCTCAAATGATGACGTGCACCTTAATTCCCACAGATTTTAACCTCCCATGAGTTTTTCTGGCAGTGCACCTCAGTTTGGTATTCACAGCAAAACACTTGGGCCCCCCAGGGTTTTGGTGGTTCAGGAATAAAAGGTTTGGCAAAAGCATTACACTGGCCAATTAATTCCAAGAACCAAATTCCAAGCCCAAGGAGAGGCACATCTCCAAATTCCAAGCCCAAGGAGAGGCACATCTCCATCAGTGACTAATTTAGTCCATTGTATTTAGAGAGATAATTGGATGTAACTGGACACACACATCACTGTTTTCATTATGCACAAATTTTGCACCCCAGGGAATTTTATTGCCTTTAAATTCTGCAGTCAACAAGGGGATGAAATCTAAAGAAACACACTGTTCTTTTTTTCTGTAGGGAAAATACCCCTCTGGCCAAGATAAGAATTTATATCCCTAGACTTGCACTCCTTACCAGGCTGTCCACCCCTCATGTTTTTTACTGCATTTCAGTTAAACATTCTTCATAACCACATCCATCAGTTGGTTTTCTTCACACCAAGAGAACTTGGTTCTTTTTCATGCTGCTTTTGTACTGTCATGTTTTGGCTATTTCACCATATTCTTAGGTTCTTTAGTCAAAGATGAGTCAAGGGGAGTGACATCAAACAATATCTACAAATGTGAGTTGTAATTTTAACCTCAAGCTCATGAAATACACAGCTTAAAGCTGCTCATGCAGGGATCTCTCCTCCCTGGTATATTCTACAGGATGTCAATACCATAATTTGAAATGCTGTTTGCAAACAGCAGAGATGACTCTTTCATTCCCAGCTATCCCAGAAAGAGTTCAAATCTTTTTACTTGGGGGGTCTTTTTACTCTACCAGGCAGCTCTGGGTCTTGTATCAATCACCCAGTGATGGATGGACATCCCATGGCAGGGTCATGTGCACCTGCAGTGCTTATTGAGCTGCAGCACCTCATCCTGCCAGGTCACTGATGGCTGATCTATAGGATTCAGCTCCAATCGAAACTGTGATTTTTCACTGTTAAGGACTCTTCCATTTGATGTGTTTGCACTGAGGATATAAGAGATCAAAATGGTGCACAGGAAAACAGCCCTCAAAATCAGGGGATTTGCTGACTACTGTATGTTTGCACCAAATAAAATTATAAAGTGGTCCCCAACTAAAGAAAAAAAAAAGAAAGGGGAAAATAAGCAAAATAGCCTGTATGACAGAGTGTTGCTCAAGAACACGTGATTTATTCAAACTTGTTGTTGAAACATGTCATTAGGACAATTCTGCTTCAAGAGTTTGACAATTAACTGGCACATACAGGAGCATGGCACAAATTAAACTCACCCCTTGTCATGGCCAAATCAGATTTGAGGAGGATATAGAAGTGCAGAGCAGGAAAGAGGATGGGTAAAACACAGAGAACCAAAGTGGTCTGACAGAAATTGAATAAACAGCAAATTCATTTACTGTCAGAGTGGAGCCTACATTAGCAAAGATTGCCCACAAATTTTAAGGGGGCAAGGGTATGAGCCTGTGTGAGAAAAGAGAGAGAAAACTTTGGAAGAAAATTCTTAACAGTTCTGGTTTTTTCCTGTAAAACTCACTAGGTGCATGATACACAATCAAAGGATTAAGCTGATCTCAAGAAATGTTGTACCTAAACAAAAATGGAGCTGATTCCAAAGAAAAAAATATGCTGGTTTTATACAATTTGCTTTAGTTTTAACCCTAATTGGATGCATCCATAATAGTGTCTTTTCTAATTCAGTAAGACAAATCACTACTCAAACTGCAATTGCTTCCTGTGCCAGCAAGGTGGTCTAACTGCACTTTTTTGGCACTCCCTACTGCAGTCAACACAGCTCATGCTCTTCCCATGCCATTGCCATGCTCTGAAAAATATCCAAGCTGAATGCACTGGAATGCCAACCCCAGAGCCCTGCTCAAACCCAAGGTGGATTTCCTTACATACCTGGGAAAGTGATGTGGTCACATCTGAGATTTCAGCTGACAGTAATTGCTGGCTTTATACTTTCCCTGTGGTTACAGCTGTTCACACTGCTCTGCTGCAACACACAGAGAAACACGAGAGACTGACACAAGGAAAGGCAAATAAAGGCAAACATTGTCCTTGTGGGGTGGGCATGGCCAGAAGGATGTTGGGAGTTGTCTGGAATGGGACATAGAGGGACCAATTCTTTGCTGCTTTGCATCCTGTCCCATTACTGCTCTGCAAGGAGGATGTAGCTCATTACTCCATTTACACAAGTATAGGTGACCACAGAGAGACAAGGCAAAATATAATCCAGCCTTCAGAAAAGAGACCTCTGCAACTCATTCCCCACTTACCAGTAGCTCAGTGGGTGGTCTTGAACCATGAACCAACACAGCTAACACTCTCTTACACAGCAATTCCAGGGTCCAGCACTCCATAGCTAAATATTTGCATTTTCTTAGCTGAACAATACTTTTCAAATATATTTGGTCTCATTAATGCTTACAATTATATTGCCTTTGTTTTGATTCATCTCGTGAGAATTTTTTGTCCTTAAATACTTACAAGCACCTCAAAAACTACCACCATTTTGTGGAACAGGAATGTGTCATTGCTCCCACTTTGCAGAACTGAAGAACGGATGTCCAGGTCCACAGGGCTGTGGATCTGTCCTTCCATAAGTGAAATCCTCACAGAACACCTTTTGCATCCATGTGAAGAGCTGCCAAATCCTTTGAGAACTAATGTCTAGTGTTCCTCAAAAATAACTTGAGGTTCATAACAGACACCTTGTGTAAGGTGACCATGCAGACCACATTCTGCTCTTTGTCTCAACCTTGCACACCTGACAGGTTAAACAGCACTTTGACAGGATTTTTCCCCCCTATTTTGCTGCAGTCCCAATCACAGAACCAATCTGAGGGCAGGTGTTTATTTTATTTTTATTATTCTGCTAAGCACAGCATTCTCTACAACCTTCAGGGAAGGGGAATGGGGAAGAACAGCATCAACTTCCAAGAAAATATCAAAAAGCTAATAACCAGCCTTCTGAATTTTAATCCATAGCCAACCCCAAAATAGCTCACTTCATACACACTTTGCACTCCTGATGAGGAGAAAGGGAGGTGCTTCATTCCAGAATCATCTTAAAAGGATCATGTTAATAATGGTGAATTAACACTAATTCTTAAAGATTACACTTTTCTCCTTAAAATAGTAATCAAAAATTGACATTATGAAGTAATTCAGGATCAAATAATAGTTCTCATGTGAATGCACATTTCATAGAAGTTTCATTCTTAGTTTGCACTGTAGGCTAACTCATTGGAGAAACTATTTTCTAGAAGAGATTTGTGATAATGTCCTTGAGGTTACAGTGGATGGGCCACTGTCTTTGTGGTTCCTGATGTGTGCAGAGCCAAGAAATGCCAAGGGCATTTGGGCACAGCCATTTGGTGCCTGATGTCACCATTCCCAGCTGACATCAGGACCTTAATCCACTCCAATACTGAGCTAAAGTGGCCTTGCAACCCTTGCAGCATCACAGCCACTCAAGGCAAGTGAGATTGAAAATATCTTCAGCACCTCCACATTCATCCTGGGGAAAATCTGTTTTCTAATTTGTCTTTTCAGTCCCTCAGCTGCATTAATTTTACTGTGGGTGAAAGATGTGAGTGTATTTATGCAGCAGAAATTACCAAATAACGAAGATCACTACAACACTTCCAGATTTTTGGAAGCCTGTTGGCACAGAATCAAAATGAAACACAGCACAATAGTAAAAATAGAAATTGCAACTCATAACTATTTAATCTTGACAGAAAAGGCTAACATGTTTCTTAATAATTTTACAGCTTTCAAAACCACCAAAGGATCTGTAGTCTTTTGAGCTTAGGTAAATTACAGGCAACTACTCTGCTGATCTGCTTTCACTTTCAAATTCTTTATATTGGCTTATTACAATAGGTTGAAAAATAAATTAGCATTAGAGTTTCACTGAGATAAAAGTTTAAGATTCCTTTTACTACTTTACCTTCTAATTTTAATATTTCATAATCTTTATATTTTTCTCATCTTTCACATGCAGAGATGACAAAAAAACCCTCAAATGTAGATTGTCCCAGGTTACAGTCATTATCCAAACGGACTAAAAGCTTTGAGACCATGGTTACATGTAATTACAAAATAATATTTATGTCTTCTGCAAAGAAACTGATGGAACCTGGACCAGGATGGTTCATAGAAAATTTTGTATGGAGAAGAAACAGGGTATTGCCACCCAAATAGTTAAACTACTGTGCAATAGCATTTCTATAGGTACAAATAAATGAGAGAGCACAGCCCCTGACAAAAACAGATTGGGCTCAAAATACACAAAACACAAGCATTGCTTGGTTATAATTATGCTTAGGCCAGCAAGACCCAGGCACTCTGTGTAAACATCAGGCAGTGGGATTTGTTTATTTTATTCTATAAATGAAAACTAGATAGTCATAGGCAATCTGGGGAGATAAAAATTAAATAAAGCCCAAGTTTGAGTTCTGTTCTGAATGGATTTTTATGCTAACTGTACAAGATCTCTGGTGACCCCCAGCAATGAGAGCAGTCTTGTCTTCAGTCTCCTCAAAGAGACAAATTGCATTAGTGCACCACAGAACACTGGCCTGATGAATTAGCTTTTACTTGACTAAGAGATTCTATGCAAATGTGAATAATCCCTGCACAGCAGAGAGAAAAAGGGCAACCCTCCTCACAGCCAAGACACATAATTATACTCACATTAAAAAAGTACAAATAGTTCAATTTCATGTATAAAATATGCATAAAGTTAGGCCAGGGAAGTTTAATTATTAGTGATCTGCTAAGACCTTGAGAATATCCTGAATCCAACAGAAAGGTGGAACAGGCAGCTGAGAACAAGGCCTGGAGGAACCTCACCCATGGGTAGATGTGGGCTGCAGTCCCTGTGGCCAACATCACCTCCTCCCTTCAAGCCCAGGAGACCCCAATCCCACCACCATGAAATCCTTTAAGGAAAACTGAAAAATCCCTACACAAACAATCACCAAAAAAGATGGTCAGGGATTGTGAAGAAGCATCACCTTTTGTGCTGCTGTTAAGAGAGGCTCAGAATTGGAGCAATTTGTTAGAGACACTAAGAAACCACAGAGCCCATTTTACACAGCTTCAACACATTTCAGCTGCTGTCACAAAGCCAGAGGTACTTCCAGAGAAAGCTGGGAAATCAGGATATGACAGGAGACCCAGAGGTGCTTCTGTGGAGCAGCAGCCACACCACACAATGAACATCAGAGGGAACATGGACCAATAACTTTGTAACTCCATTTTTGATTAAGAGATACAAAAGATCCTCTCTGAGACCTCTCATCCATGTTGCAGTGCAGATACACCACTTCAAAAAGCAGGCTGCTATCACAGGTAACTGCACACTTCCTGAACTGCTCACATCTCATGGTCTACTCAATGGCTGTTTATTGTCCAGGTACAATTCCAACAAGCAGGTGAGCTCTGGAGTCTGAACAGTTCAGACTCTAAGATGACCCTAACACTGTTAAGCTGCAATAATCCCCTGAAGTGTTTAAGTGCCTTAGGATAGCAATAAGCTTCACTCAGGAGTTAATCAGGAAGGCTGTGTAATTAGGACAATGAGCTCCTCACCAGCACATCCCAGTGAAGAAAGCCAATTATACTCTTTAAAGTCACACACTTCTATAATCCCATGGAAGTCAAACCACAGCATTTCATAAATAAACCAGACACACCCCAACCAACCTACACAAGCCCGGTTGTAGCTTATGTGTAAACCTGTTATTTAGTG
This sequence comes from Alaudala cheleensis, assembly GCA_013398995.1. Lineage (NCBI taxonomy): Eukaryota > Metazoa > Chordata > Aves > Passeriformes > Alaudidae > Alaudala > Alaudala cheleensis. Next base: position 310,216 of record VWYE01022570.1, on the reverse strand, counting down.
CCATATTTTATACACAATTACTGATCTTGCCTTTTGTGTGTGAATTACATGACTTCATCAGGAGGTTTTTTTTTGCAGAATGCAGCACAGGCTCTACACAACCACACTGACCAGGAATGCCCAGACTGATTGCTTTTTTTAATGAGAAATCACCAACCATACATTTTATAAATAATTTATCAAAATTTCAACACTTGAAAAGAATAGAACAGAAGTTGAGATGGTATTTTCAATAAAGGTTCCCTCTTTAAATATCAAAAACTACTTTATAAAGCCTAAGTTTCAAATTACTTGCTCTTCTACTATGACAATGGTCCACCATTTTTTGCACAAGAGTACTTTCATCTGTATATTGTTCAACTTCAATTGAAATTTCACTTACAAATTCAGACTGATGTTCATATTATTTTGTGTCATTTGTTCAGATCCAGATTATAAATTGAATCAAGCCAACAGTTCACAATTCAAACACTGGAACAGGCTGCCCAGCAAAGTGGTTGAGTCACCATCCCTGCAGGTATTGAGAGGTGGTGAGCTTGGCAATGCTGCATTAATGGTTGGACTTGATGGACTCTCAAATATCTTTTCCAACCTAAATAGTTCTGTGATTGTATGAATTCAGTTCCTATTTATTCAAAATCTCACAAAACCAAACACCATCTATTATGAGCATTTTATAATAAATTGTTTGAGTAAGAACTCAGGGCTAAACACAGGCTTGTCAAAATCCCTGCAGTGTCAGAATATTACCCAAGCAAAGCAACAGGCATCATGTTTAGTTTCATAAAACTATTTTAAAGCCATTTCCAAGCTTGCAGGTTGAGTTGCTCTTGTGACTTGGGAATCAGACTGCACATCCAATACACAGATCTGGTCCTAATTTTCTATTATGGTTTCCCAGAGTACTGAGAGTAGATTCATAACTCATTGGCAGATGACTCATAATGAAAATGTTAGAATAGCTTCAGTGTGCTGAGGAGCTTGTTCAGGTTACTGGTGTTCAAAGCACCATTTAAGGGGTGGGACATTCAGATACTTCTAAATACCCAAACTTCCCACCACTTCTGGACTTCAGGCAAACAACCAAACACACAATTCAGGCAGGGTTGGCAGAATTGTCTTTGCTGACCCAGAGCATAAGGAATTAATCAGCATCATGAGAAATATGCAAGTACAGATTTAATAGAAGGGAACCAGCCATTTGTTGAGTCTGCTGAGTTTATCACGTGTACAGACTCTGTCAATGGACACACAAGCATTTTCTGGTTTTCTTTTGTTTTTACAGTCTCCTTTCTCCTAATCAGAGAATTAAAATTAACAACCTCAAAACCAGCTTGAGTTGCCAAGAGTCTTTCCTGGCCTTACTGTAAGCCTGGGACAGAAAAGATTTAACGTGAAAAAATTCAGGTTGGGAATGACCTTCTGCACTGATTGACTTTAGTGAATGTAAATGATGGGCAGTAAATCAGGAGACGTGCACAGTGCTCAGTGAATCACACCATTCCCTTCAATCCCAGCCAGGGGGAGAGACATAAATCCTCCCAGTTCAAGCTGGGCCATGAGCAGTCCTTTATATGTCCAATTAAAGATGTACTGTCCTTTGCCCAGCACTCAGCTGGGACACTGCACATTAATATGGTAATCAGCAGCCCAGCAGTGGGACACAGGGACCTCACTGTCTCTGCCATGTCCATCCCCAGGCTTCCTCCCAAGCTGGACAGAGCAGGGTTTGGTGTGACATGCAAACACCAAGAAGTGAGAGAGAGCCCTTCACTAGAACTGCTTTTAATGCCACCCTGCCAGTGGGCAATGTGTTTTGATGATCAGGGCTCTCACACCAATCCTCTGGGGCTACAGGCTGGGCACTGATGCTTCCCACCCCAAAACAAGTGCACAAGAGTCCAAACACAGCCTTCACAGCTTGAACACCCATCAATTACCACCATGTCACTGCCAAATCTGCAACTGGGAGGTTCACTCTTATGGGAACAGCTTTGCTCTTCTGTGAAATCCTGGCAGGCTACAGCAGAGACAGCAGGCACAGCCCCATGGCTGGGAGCATTAAGGGACATTCACAGCCACCACCAGAATCCCTATGAGCCCACAAGGTGATATTTGGGGGGTCCTGGAAAGGGGCTGCCTCTGCATGAGAGTCTGGCAGCACTGACCAACCTCCCACTGGGCCCTGCATGTCCCCTGTCACCCTGCCATGCCACAAAGGAACCCAGGAGCAGAGGGAAGGGGCCAGGGAGTGGTGGCCACGTTCTGCACCAGTGTTGGAGATGGTTCATGTGAAGAGGAGTTCCAGAACACGACTAACAGACAATAAAACCCCTCAGACTCCACAGGCAGCTACAGGGCAAGTGACTAATGAGACAGAATCAAGTTAACAAACTTGAGGGTTTAGGTGTTGGAAGTGAGGCATGGACAGGGATAAAAGGTCTGATCACTCCCTATGGCAGTGAGGACAGGCTGCCTAGAAACAGGAGCTGGGAAAATTATTTTTGTTGTTGTTTTCACTAGTTTGGTATCAAACTGTTACCCACCCAAACACAGCTGAATTAATTCCTTGCCTTTTCTAAGCCCTCTTCAAACTTCTTCTACAAAATCATGTTATTTAAACCACCTCATGACTCGATACAACTGCTTTTGCCCAGAGCTTTTGGAAAGAGTGGATGGAAAGAGTGGACATAGACCCCAAAAGTGGGGTATAATAAAATTAGGAGCTGAGCTTGTACTCTCCAAGCTGCACTGCATGTAGTTCAGTCACAACTCCAGGGCTTTAAGACTTGGTGCTATCAACAGTGGGCAGAATGTGGGTATCAGACAGGTAAATCTGTGCCTCCCCTCATGGCTCAGCTGAGGATCACTAACTTCTGGCTTAAATCATGTGGATAGAGAAAAGGGATGCCAGGTCTCTAGAGAGTAGATTAGAATGCTGCTGGGGGTGAGGGCAGTGGTTATCCTTGTTGCATGAGATTTTCCCCCACGATAATCAAATAAAAGCTGTTTTACCTGCAGAAGGTGGTGCCTCGTAACCAGATCTGGTCGGTTGTTTTGTTGGGTTTTTTTGGACTTTTTTTTGGGGAGGTGGGGTGTGGATTTTTTTTTAAAAAAATTTCTGGGAGGATTTACCTTCCCTGAAAAGATGGAGAGTAAAATCCTGAAATCCTGGATCCAAAAGCATCTCCTCCCACACTGGCCACCTTACCCCACCCTGCTCTCTCCAGCACTCCATAGCTATTTTTAACATCTCATTTCCTCACATTATGGCAATTTACATACTTAAACACATCACATTATCGTCCAATATATAAACAAAGTGAGATAATGCACTGTAAAGAGACTATTAAAAAAACCCTGCAGATACACACACAGGAGCTTTTGGAAATCAGGCAGTTCTTTGAAGCAAAGCAGTTGTCCTGTATCAGTAATGGGAGGATTTCTCAGCAACACTTTACAATAAAGCAGACTTAATGAGAGCCGAGCAGTGGTGTAATTCCTGTGGAATTGCATATTGAAAGCTACATTCATACCCAAGGAGCCCATCAGGACCAGTATTGTTAGCATGAATGCTGAAGGAATTGCAAAATGAATTGCCATTCTGCTATCAAGTGCTTCCGATTGGCTCCATCCTGCCATCTGTGTCATTGGGAGGATGGGAAGCACAGGTCCGAACTTGGGCAGCTGAAAGGTGGGTCAAGGGGAAATTCTGTGCTGCAGCATCCTCTGCTTCTTCACTGAAGACATTCAGTGCCTTCCTGTCTGGGAGGAAAAGCTGAAAAGGAGAGCAGCTTGCCAGGTCCTGGGTAAGGGAACTGTCTGCCCTTAAGTGAAGGAGCAACACCACTCATTGATCAGCCATGCAAAATCTAGTGATAGGTCACAGCAAAACACTGCTTAGAAACAAGAAACTGCAAATTATCTGGCTCTTCTGAGACTCCTGCAGCCTTCTCTATTTCTTTGTGATGCTACAGTAAATGTTGTAAGATGTAAAAACTCAGAAAGACCCCCAGAAAAAAAGGAATGTGCAGCTGATATCTCATTTAGCTCTACAGAGAAAGAGCACATATTAAAACTATTGGAGCAATTTAGAAGCCTAAAGGACATTCCCAAAATATCCATATTACATAGAAAGTCACTCACCACTGTTCAAAACCCACACTTAGCTCATCTATGTACTTAATTATTGTATAGAGATGCACAAAACTATTTTTTAAATTTTTCTCTTTTTCTTAACTTCTGTTGGAATAATCATTGATAAAAGAAATATTTAATGAAAAAATGTCTGTGTTGCATCACCTTGTTCTCTGACTGAGGTACTGACACTCCAGTGAGTCAGATTTGATCTCTCTACATGAATTCCCACTTCTGTCTTTATTTACAATTCCCTTTCAGCCTTCAAGATAAAGAATTACTGTATAATTCATCTCCTTATGTTGGTATCGCCACACTGGGATGCTTTCCAAGCACAAAAGCCTATTTTGACTCCTGGCACAGCCCTCACACCACAAATTATCAGGAAGCTGCAGAGCTCTACACGCCCTTGAAACCCAAGAGAGGCACGGAGACCGACCCATGTGTACACACAGAGCAAACCACAGCACCTCCATTCCCACTTCTTTTCAAGGTGTTCCAGCCTGACACCTCCCATCCTGTGTGTCTGCGCCGTGGTTCAGCCCACAGCCTCCTCCCTAAGGTGTGACACCCAGCTGTAGGGCACTGCGGGAGCAATTCCAAAGGTTGGTAACTCCCAGGGCAGCTCCCATCAGTGCTCGGGAATCCGAGGGGTTGTGCAGGTTTGTTTTAGGGTGCAGCATTGTCCTTCCAGCAGTTCCAGAGCTCCATAAGGGGGAGGTCAAGGACATGCCTATTTCATTTGAGAGGAACTGAGGCTCAGAGACAAAACCCTTTGCTCTAGAAGATCTTATACCCACAGCACTTGACAGGATGGGGCCAAACAACACAGACTGGGGTGAATTAATGACAAATGACCTTGTCCTCACAGTCATGCATCCAGGCTGTGCTTTGACCATGCCAAAGCCATCACTTGGCTCTGTCCCCCTGCAATTTCTTTGTGGCTTGCTATAAGATCCATGCCAAACTGATCCATCTCAGATGATGAACAGGTACCCTGCAAATGTTAGAGTGGGAGCTTATGGGTCCAATCCCTGACAGTTAAGTTATATGACAACATAAGGAACAAGTTTTTAAAAAATTAAATTCTTTAAATTTACAGTACTATTAAAAAAAAAAAAGAGTTTAAATATTTCCAGATCTACCAGAAGAATTATTCAAACTAAGTTTATAGGTCTGGCTCTCCCATACATCACTCTAAATCAGAGGGGGTTTTGCTAGACCTGAACGTAAATAATTTATGATCTAAAGGGAAATACTCTTCACGTACCAAAAGCTTAAGAATAGTTCCCTCTCCAGAAACAAGGCCCCAGTTTAGCAAAGCACACACTTAATATCACAACTTTCAATTGAAGTATCACGTATTAAAGACAAAAAATCAGTCACCTTCAGGAAGGCTTGGTTGTAGTTCCAGCACTGGCAATAACTAAAGCTCCCTGTAGTGCAGGCACTGCTCCCAGCTCTGTGCCCACACCCATTGCCAGCAGTGCACACAGGAGAAGGTGTCCATCTTCCTTCCAGCTTTATTACAGCTGAGAACAACTTGATCCTGCAACACTGGCTCATGAGAGCACTTGTACAGGGCTCCAGTGAAACCAGAGACCAGTGAATGCTTTTAGAATGCTCAGACTTAAAGATATTTGTGTAATAATTTGGGACAGATAATTCTTTCCTGTCAGTCAGTTTTTCCCTCCTAACAAGGAATTGAACACCACCTCTAGTTCATATCCAGAGGGTGGAAGAGAATGACTGTTGTATTTAAAATATTAATCCTCCTAGCAGCAGGTCTCTATCTGCAAGGTACCTGGACTGTACTTAATGTGGGTCCTACAAAAACAGCAATGATTCACGTAGGGCCAATTGATGAAAAGCCTCAATGCTCNAAAAAAAAAAAGAGTTTAAATATTTCCAGATCTACCAGAAGAACTATTCAAACTAAGTTTATAGGTCTGGCTCTCCCATACATCACTCTAAATCAGAGGGGATTTTGCTAGACCTGAATGTAAATAATTTATGATCTAATGGGAAATACTCTTCACGTACCAAAAGCTTAAGAATAGTTCCCTCTCCAGAAACAAGGCCCCAGTTTAGCAAAGCACACACTTAATATCACAACTGTTCAATTGAAGCATCACGTATTAAAGACAAAAAAATCAGTCTCCTTCAGGAAGGCTTGGTTGTAGTTCCAGCACTGGCAATAACTAAAGCTCCCTGTAGTGCAGGCACTGCTCCCAGCTCTGTGCCCACACCCATTGCCAGCAGTGCACACAGGAGAAGGTGTCCATCTTCCTTCCAGCTTTATTACAACTGAGAACAACTTGATCCTACAACACTGGCTCATGAGAGCACTTGTACAGGGCTCCAGTGAAATGAGAGAGCAGTGAATGCTTTTAGGATGAAGCTCAGACTTAAAGATATTTGTGTAATAATTTGGGACAGATAATTCTTTCCTGTCAGTCAGTTTTTCCCTCCTAACAAGGAATTGAACACCACCTCTAGTTCATATCCAGAGGGTGGAAAAGACTGACCCTTGTATTTAAAATATTAATCCTCTTAGCACCAGGTCTCTACCTGGAAAGTACCTGGACTGTATTTAATGTGGGTCCTAAAAAAACAGCAATGATTCACTGAGGGCCAATTGACAAAAAGCCTCAATGCTTCCCCTTATTCTTTCCTTTGAAATAAGAGAGAGACAGGCATCTTTAAAATTCTGCATTTCAAAGTTATCCTTTTTGCTTTTGTTGGGAGGTGGCAAAATCAGACTATTTAAAGAATTGTCTGATGATATTTTAAAAGGCTTTGGTTACACCACCTTGGGGAGTTGAGTAAAACAAAGGTAATTCAAAGATAGTGCACAGGTTTGTGATCTGTCTCAGCTTGGTTGCTCTTGCCCTTAATTTCATTCATCCTTCTTGTAGGGATTTCAAAGGGAAGTTCAGCACCAGAAACACTGATCCTGCCTCTGCACTGGGGGCAAGTTCTAAACCACAATTTATTTATGCACACACAGCTCAACTGAACCACCAGGATCAGCCTCAGGGACACACCAGAAGCCAGATGTGCTTGGGCACTCCTGGCAGCACATCCTGCTAGGTTTTACTCCATGTTACTCCTCAAAACCAGCATGCACATGAAATACATGAAAGAAATCAGGAGACACACGTACAACGTGGTGTCCAAGCCATAAGGATCTCCAGGCTCTTGGCTATGTCCCATCCCCACTTTCCACTGTAATCTTGATCCAGTTGCTGAGCACAGGATTTATCTCATCTAACTGAAACAAATGAAATAGGGACACCTACATGCAGGTACATTATGGAGTCCCCCTTCATGATCAGTAGGGGAAAATGGTGTTTTCAGAGCAGTTATTTCCTTCTAATGAGGACAGAAAGGCCATTCCAGAAGTGCCTGTGTCCCAGAGCTGCACACTGGCTGTTCATGCAGGGCAGCACAGAGCTCCAGGGCACAGCCTGCAGAGTTCAGATGAATCCCACCCCTGGGGACTTGGGCTGGGCCTCATGAGAGCAAGTAAAAAATTCCCATTCTTCAGTAGGCACCAAAATAGGCATCTAACCTACCTCATGACTTTGGGGGTTGAGATTTTCTTGAAGTGTGTGTGTTGAGGGGGAGATTTTTTTATTATTATTATTTTTCAACTGCTTTTAGCAGTTTAATGATTCCTTCAGCCAGCACCAAAGCACAGTGGAATCAGTCCAGTTCAGTGCTCCAGGACTGGGAGCTCTGCACCAGCCTGATTTTTTTTACAGCTCCATATCCCCTCAATTCTTCTGAAGAACAGACCCTGCTGTGTTTTGCTTTCCTGAATTTAGTACCACTATCAACTCTTACCTCTCCAGATATCAAGACAACTCATTTAAGCACAGGAAATGTTACATATTAGCACTAAGAGAAGACATAAATTTTCCATTCCTATTTCAAGTAACTTGGCAAAATACAATATATTTTCACTTATATAATGCATAGTTTGAATTCAGATAAATGAGGTAGAACATTCTACATGCCTGTTCCACTTGCAAAAAAAAAAAAAATCCTCACTTTTCAGTGCTATAAAACACTGCTGTTGCCAAAACAATAAAGATAAATCCAGCTTTGAATTCAGCAGGCACATTTCTGCAGCCATTCTGTACGTGGGCCAGAGCTTTAGACCAGGTCCAGTTGTGAGCCAGTGCCAGGCTCAGGCTCAAATCTGTGCAATGATGAGGCACAGGCAGATGTGAGTGGTAACACTGTCCAGGCTCCAAGCTGGCTGGATGCAAACCAGTCCTGCTCTGAAGCTGGAAAAAGGAGGATTTTTGTTTGAGAACACCCTCATTAAAGTACCTGAAGAGGTTTCAAGAAGATGCAGGATCCTGCCAGCAAAGGCACACACATGATGGACAGCTCTGTCCAATGGAGCTCACATCTTCCTGCTCTTTATCTTCACTGCCATAAGGGGAATTTCCTTGTTTATTTAGGTGGAGAGGTGTGTTGCACAGTTAGGAACTGATCTGTGATGTACACACACAGCATTTGAGCCTTTACAGTTAGCACTGAGAAAAACCTGTGCATTCAAAAAGTCTTCCTGCACATAAATACTGAAACTAAATCCAGCAATTAGCAGTGTGAGCTACTGTCCTAATCAGTTTAAGGAACCAAATATAATCTNGTACACACACAGCATTTGAGCCTTTACAGTTAGCACTGAGAAAAACTTGTGCATTCAAAAAGTCTTCCTGCACACAGATACTGAAACTAAATCCAGCAGTTAGCAGTGTAAGCTACTGTCCTAATCACAAATATAATCCATTTTATGGCTCAAAAACCACGTTTCTTTCTTGTATGAATCATTCTGTTTTTCACTTTTGGTTGACCCTTAGCTTCCCCTCGGCCTATATCACTTTGCTGACAAAATTTTCATTATTTAGGGTTTTCCTCTAACACAGGACTGCTTTCCTGCATTTGAAACACAGCCAGAGGACACTCAGCATGGAGACCTTTCAAAAAAGGTGGTTTTTTCCAGCTAGAAGGGTGGAGATGGATACATTTGAGAGTTTTTGTGCTTCCTGAAGTGCCTTTTCACCCACAATGTAAATGAGTGGTGACCTTCTGTTCTGATCCACAGGACTGAAGCAGAAAGGTCCTGCACATTCTTATAATTTCCTCAGGAACTGGTGTGATGCCAAATTCATTTCAGCTGCTGAAGGAAGCTGCCATACCTCAAGTTCAACAGACTTAACAGCCTTGAGCTCACAACGTAATAGCATTATTCTGTGTGTTGGATGGTGCATAAAATGCATTACACCAATATTTAGACTATTGTGGACCTGACCAACCCATCAAGAATTTTGCCAAACAAAAGGAAGCTCAATTTTGAAATGCCCAAACTTGGCTCTGCTCCAGTTAGAGCACAACTAAAATAAATAAATAAAATTACTCTAAGTTTTCTGTTTAAAACAAAATAAACATTTCTATTTAATACAAAAATAAACCTCAACTGATTGTGATTCCAATGTATTCTACTCTAATACTTAATGAAAAACAGTGAAAGTAAAACCAGAATGTAGTTTCAAAAGAAAAATCAGGATGTTTCACTCATAAAAAAATCACAAATAAAGCCTTGTGCTTTGCTTTCAAACTGAGATATCATGAGAACAGTGATAATTCAGCAATTTATTCTGATTTGACAGAACTGAATTCAGGTGGAGCTCTACCAAAGTTTGCAACAAGTTTGTATTTTATCTTCAAATATCTTCTTTAAAGCATCCTCTGCATTTATAAACCCCTGACCACCATGGGAGTTATTCTCTACAGCCAGAAGTAAAACTGGAATCAAGCTGTGTATCTCCATATTCTGTTCTACCAAAAGGCTCCTGATTTTAAAAACTTGTATTTTACAATAAATTTACATTCCAAAATAAGGAATGTCTATGATTATCATTATTGGTGTTTGGTTATTAATTTTAATGAAAGGTTTGCCTTTTTGATTGGTGCTGTCTATGAGGCAGAATTAGGAACAGCTTTAAAGGAGTCCCTTGCAGAGTAAGAGGTTTCCCTGACTCTTGCCATGCAGTCTGTGTAAAAGCATTTCTGGGCACAGAAAGGTCAGTGCTGCCAGAAATCTTGCCTGGACACCCCAAGAACACAATACCTCAGAACCAGATGCAATAATCACTTGGAAAACACAAAGTTTTTCAGTGGGAAGTGCCTCAGGTGGAAAGCAGAAAGCAATAGCTGGGATATTTCTGAGGAGAGCCCTTGCCCACTGCTGGGCACCATCTCAACATTGCTCTCAAAGAAAACCTGAGTGCTCCCCCACCTCTGCTGGGTGCCCCTGGCACCCAAAGCTGACTTGGCAGTTTCAAGCCCCTTCAACCTTCTTGACAATATAAACCAGCCTGTGATAAATTCAAATCTCCTAGGTCCAGAAAGAAAACCATGTTGATATGGGCAGATTGTAACTATGAATATTCAAAGTATCTCCATTTTGGCTTTGTTTTAGTATAAAGGGCCTCAACTATCTGATCCAGGAGAAAGAAGAAGAAAATTTATACATATATATATAGTTTCAGTACACCATTCTTTTATTGAAAAATTTGGGTCTTACCCCTTTTCATATCAATATTTAATATTTACTTGATTACTGATGATAAACTAAACAATTAAAGGGTATCCCAATGATATTGAAATGCTGTAAACAGGCATTCCCTCTTTCAGGACCACTCTGCACTGCAGACAGTGTTGCAAAAGAGACAGCAAAACAGAAATTAATGCAAAGGGAAATACTTCCCACACACCCCCACCTTCCTCCAAAAAAGAATAAAACCAGAAAAAGCCTGGATATTAATACCCAGTGATGTTTCCAACCAAAAGTGTATTTTCATTCAAACATTGTTCTTCCTACTGCTGCAAAATGTGCTCAGGAAAAAAAAAAACCATGACAAATGCTTGTAATATTTACAAGATGTCACTGCAGTAAAATATGAATATATTTTCCTGCTTGCAGAACAACAATGCGCCCCTATTTCCATAGAAATATGCAGTGGGTTTATCAGAGGCACTCTGTGTGTGCACTATGAGCCTTTCCAGCACACACATTGCACCCAGCACTAACTAGGACTGCTGCCAATACAATTTGTACTACAGTAATCTATTAGATTCAGACAGACTTGCCTGAGCCTGAGGGGCTGAAACGGAGCAGCAACGCTGGGAATGTTTTGTACAACCCCGAGCTGGGAGGGAGAGGAGGAGGTGGGTGATGCCATCCCAGCACTCTGCCAGGCTGTGCTACCACTGAGCTCTGGCCATCCCATGACTGGGGACAGCAGATCACAGCATCTCCCCCTCTCACTGCCATACAGAGAGCCCAACAGAGCCTCCTCACTCTCCTCATGCTGAATTGGCTCCTTTCAACCTCCAACTTCTTTTACTTCAGCAGAGCTTGAGCAATTTTACCTCCACTTTCAAATTGTCTGAATTTCTAAATGTCTGCTGGGTAGGAGCACGATTCACCATTTCATAAGTCCTACATTTTCAGTGTCTCCTTGCCTAATCCTCTGCCCTTCTGCAGCTCCATAAGTGTGCTGAGAAAGCAGATATTCCAGTTGCAGATGGCCTCAGGCAAGCCTAGGTTGGTTGAGGTCAGTCAAATCTGGCAGCTGCATTTTGCCAGCGCTGCCTTCCTGCCTCAGAGGCAAAGGAGCAGCAGCTCACTGCTCTGCTGGCCTCCTCCTGGGCCACTGAGGGAGATGAAGGTCCCTTTTCCATCCCAGCCAGCCCTCAGCTCAGCTGGGGTTTCCTCTTGTAGCTCTTCCCCAAGGCTTGGTGTTGTCTAAGGTGTTGAGGACAGGGCTGATGAATTTTCCAGAAGATTTTGGTCTCTCTCTTAGTTCACACCAAGGTGTAATCATTGGCTCCATCAGACAAACTTTCAGTGCCAATTCTCTCAAAACCCTGAGATAAAACAAGTGACACCAGTTTCTGGGGATTAGGGACGAAGCCACACAAACTGAGTGTGCTCTCTGTGTGGGACAACAGCAAATGTGGGGGCTCTGTGGGTCACTTAACATCAAAGAACAGCAGAACACAACAACTGGGGCTTCTCCCAACATTTCCAAATGCTTCATGGGCCAGCACTTGCTGTTATTGTTATTCTTATGTTTCTGAAATAAACAACATGGAAAACCCCAATGCTAATTGGCAACAGCTTACACAATGACAGCCAAATTAATGAAGCTCGAGATCAGTCAGAGTGGAAAGGTTTCAATTATCCACACGTCCTAATGTAAGGACAAGGCTGACACTAAGAGCACCCTGGCCCTGTCTGCTAATCAAAGCTTCTCTCCCAGTAACCCAAAGGTGACAACTTTGTGATCATTAATAATTATTAACATCCTCCCAGCCTTTAGAGTTAACATTTTTAACTCTAAAGTTAGCATTTACACTTAATGTTAGAAACTAAAGAACTTCAGTGAAGTTAGATTGTCTTATCTGAATGAGTCAGCCTTAATATTTCAGGTTTGGGCTTTCTAATAGCTGAAGTTTTCATCATTGCTTGACTGCTGTTTTCATTAGCTGATACTGTTGAAAGTTAAAATACATTCAAGACTACAACATTCATTTTACAAGTCTTCTTAAGTAAGGTTTGGGTGTGTAACCTGCAATTAGACTAGAAAATGCACTATAAAGTGAGTTTATTAGCATTTGTAAAGGGGAAGTCAGAATCATCTGACAGCTTTTTTCCCCTGTAACTTCAAGAAGTGAGAATTTACTAAAAATAGTGTGAAGTAAGGAAAGAGTTGAAAAGAACATGAAAAGGGGAAAGCAAAGGGAATAATGGGACCACATAAATATTTTAAATACCTATTTGTATACCAGGCACTCCACAGAACTAACACACATTACAAGGTTTCCAGCTCCAATGACATCTGACCCTGCTTCCCTTTGTCCTGCAGGGAACACTCTCAAGTAGTACAGAGTTGATAAGGGCCATGAATGAGCACAAATACAATTCAGTGACCTCCAGTGTCCTTGTCACTGACATGTGATATTTATGCATGTGAGGCTAATCTGAAGCCTCTCTCAAGCTCCCATTCATCATTAGCCCATCAGATGCTGACTAGACCATATATCTCTACCTGGATGCTCACTAATCTTTGACTATTAAACAGGGATAAACCACAAATTTTATACTGGGGGCCTGTCACTCAACTATTTGCATCAACTTTTGTAAGGGAGCTGAGCACAACCTTCACCTGGGGCTTGTCCTGGGCACAAAATGCCACTCAGCAAGAGCACCCACAAGGCAAATTCCCAGCTTTTATACACCAGCATGGATCTGCTCAGTCCAATGGAGGCATGCCAGATTACACCAGCTGAGGACCTGGCCACACATTTTCAAGGTACTCTATTAATTAATTAAGCTTTATAACAACCTTGCAAGGTTCAGCAGTACAAAGTGGGAAAAGTGCAAGAACTCCAGGCCAGTGGCACACAAGGAAATGCTGCTTCCCCCAAAGGGCAAATATCTTGACTGCCTTGCTTTTTAACTGTCATCCTTCCTGAGTCAAAACCCCTCTCTAAGCTCCACAAAGCCAAAAATAGCTACAGTATTAAGAACTGAATCTGGGGACTCTGTACCTGTGTGTGTGATATTGCTGCAGGAACTAAGAGATCAAGTTGGGCAGTTGGAGTTGTGTTGAGTTCACCCATCTGCTCAGCCTGGCCACAGAGAGATGTTGAGTTGCTTTGTGTTCATTACAACAGTCAAAGATTTGTCTATTATTGAGGATAATAACTGCAATATTAGAAATTAAATGCTTACATTCTGTTAAGATGTGTTTCCTAGCATTTAAAAGAACAGGCCATAGTCAGTAGAAATCCTCCTGCTTCCCGTGTGCTTGCAGAAGGCAGCTTGACACCCAGAAGTTTTGAAACTCACAGAAATACCTCTTTTCCACACACTGAACTGAAATGGTTTGTTTTTATTTAGAAACAATGACAAATAACTGAGACAAGGAACAAGTGAAACAAACCGAAGATGGAAGGTTTGAAATCATTGATGATAGTCCTGAAAAAACTAAGTTCTCTTCCTGCATGGGCAAAGACCACGGGATTTCACCCAATAAATCATGCAATAACCCAGCTCAGCTGTTCCAAACTGTGTTTTATTGCCCCGTGCCCACTCAGCCTTAACCCAACGAACTCATTGCACTGGAGGAAGGAGCAGTAACATTAACAACTTCCAGATTTGCTGGATTCACAAAGGGCTGAGAGGGCTTGGGGAGGCTCCTGGCATTCTCTCCTGCCTTTGCACACCTACAGCCTCGCCCTAATTACCCCACTGTAAGTATTCCTGTACCCCACCTGCATCACTTCATCCTCACTAAAGTGGAGAATGCAGCTTATTCAGAGCATCTTCCTGGGCCATAGGTTCTGCCCGGAAAGGTGAGTGAAGAGCAACTGGAATATGGAAAGATGAGTGAAGAGCAGCTGGAATATGGAAAGGTGAGTGAAGAGCAGCTGGAGCAGACTCCGGCACCACAACAGCTCCCACAGCCCAGAGCAGGAGCAGCCCTTCAAAGGCACATCCCGAGCATCAGCTTGACCTTCAGCGCCCCGAGCAGCCTCGGGCCTTTATCTGAAGGAGCGAAAACATGCCACCAAATTTCAATCAGAGCCTTTCAAAGGCAGGAGCGCTCGCAGCTCCACAACAAACCCGGTGCGGCTCCGAGGCTCGCTGTGCCACGGCAGCGCCGGAGGTTTCCGCCTGTCGGGCCCCGTGTATAATGGGGCTGATTTATAGTTACCAGCATGGGACTTGATTCGAGAGCTCAATCACCGTGACTCCTCACAGTGGGGTTTGCATGCTGCAACGGGCCTCAAAATTGGAGAGGAATTTACCTCCCGCTGCCGAGCATTACATAACAATCAACAGAAAACAAGCGGAGAGCAGCAGGAGGGCCCCGTCATTAGCCCGCACAGGCATGTTAATGGAGATGTACACACACTCATCTATCTGCACTTATTGTGGAGCTTGCCAGACTCTGGGATTGCGCTGCCAGGAGGAGTCTGGGGCAGAGAGAGACAAGATACGGGCAAAGAGCTTCGAGACTCCTCTCAATCCGCTGAGATTTCTGCATTAACGTGAGGGACTGGGAGGTGCGAACCTCGCACGCAGCAAAAAGGCTCGCAAGCGTTTGGAGGTGTGTGTGACCTCGCACTGTGCAAAACGCTGCTTTTCCTCCACAGGAATAACGGCTCTACCTTCACCTGTCTGCTCCTCTGAGCCTGCTGCCAAGGCAACAGCTCCACCTCCACTAAAGGATGCCCACAAAGTTTTCTGAACTTCAGTCAGTCTGCATCCCAAAGCAATCACAGGCTTCAGTGCCAATTAGCTGGTTCACATTAGACAAAGAGTAGTCCCTGTAGGGAATCCTGCTGCCCTGGCATGCAAGGAAGGACAAAGGCAAAAGCCTAAAGTAATTTATAAAGCCATTCACGCCAAAAAGGACTAATTTTAAACATAATATTTTGTGTAATTTTAGCTTTGTTTTTGTATGATATATTGTCTTCAACATCACAAGATTGCTTCAAAACATTCCTAAATTTCTCAAGACTGAGGGACAGAACTGGTCCATTTGTGGGCTTTTTAATGAATAAAGTGCTTGAACACCTGATGTGACTTAGCAAAGGTGAACTGAGTCAGAGCAGAAAACAGCCACATCACATTTTCTCTCCAGCCACCACTTTGAATTTTATATATATTCCTGCTTCCCTCCCAAGCCAGCAATTTATTGTTACTCCCTCATGGGGTAAACCCTGCAAATTCATTCTAAAATTAGAGCATACAAGGTTAAGAAAAGGTCAAGACCCTCTATGCTAATTTAACATGAAGGAGGCAATCCATTTCCCCCCTTCCCAAACATGCATTAAATGTAGAGCATCTCTAATGGCCTGAGAGTTTTCTCCTTGATGTTTCAAATATTCTTCCTAAATCACTAAGCTATGGATCTAACTTGTGTTATTTCTTTTAACAAAATTAGAAATGACAGCTTTAAACTATCTTAACGTTATAATCAAATCAACAGGAATGTCATTAGCTTTCCCGATTGCCATTTTTCTTTTCTGATTAATACTGTGATTCCTGTAAGGAGCACTCTTTTCTTAACCCCTATAAACAGCCAGTACATTAACCCCATGCAGGTTGACTATTTCTGCCATGTACTGGTTACTAACCCAAGGAGAGGTCCCACCATTTCTCCCCCACCTCCTCAAAAATGCTGTACCTTTCTCCCTGTCAATAAATTGACCCAGAAATATTTGCAAACCGCTGGTCATTTTACATTTCAAAATGAAAAGCCCCCTGCAGAATTCAGCCACAAATTGATCTGTTTGGACAAGGCTCTGGAATGTATCTGTTGCAAGGACTAGACAGGACAATACAAACCATCAGCCACTGAAGAGCCCCTGGTTTGTTTCTGAATATTTTTCTTTCAGACAGCCCAGAACACCAAGCAAACTGCACTACTCACCCATTTCAGACCTTCTTAAACCTGAATACTTCTATCAAGTTTGTATGGGAAAATAAACTGAGAGCTAGAGAACCATAAGGGACTAATATATAACTGAATTAAGAAAGTGGCTAAACACCTTTAGACTCTACTTTAGCTATGTTAAAAAGAGCTGCCTGCTTAGTGGATGTTCAATGATCTCTGAAAATCGTGTGTTTAGCCATAACATCACTGAATTGTTCTTACTCAGTGTTTCTTCCCCAGTGAGTCACCTTCTGGTTCTTATCCTACATTTAAACCCTTTGTACTTTTGGGTCAAGAACTCATTTCTTGTTTTGTTTCTGAGCAAGTCCCACCATGGGAACCATGACTAGCAATTATTAGCACTAATAAGTACTAGTGAAGAACTAAGACACAAAGAGTATTAGCTTTCAAACATTTTTGTTTATTTATTCTTAATGGGAAAAAATGAACCAATAAAATGCTTCTCAGCTTCAATGCCTTGTTTTCCTGGACAAAGCCTCTTGGCTACCAGCCAGTTTAGGTCAGAAGCCCATTTGTGAGCCTTAACCCAAACCAAGTGCCACTAATTCAGAAAAGCCAGGGACCTCCTGTTTCCATTTCAACTGGTTTTCCTCTGGAAGCTCATCTCCTTCTGACTATGTTTTATGTTGTGCATCTATTTCAAGCACCTATAGTTTAAAGAAGCAAGATGAATCCTACCTGGAACTGCTTCCAGATCAGGAAGGTGCACAACAACAACCAACCAGAAATGAGGAGCAGTAAGAGATGTCCCCCTGCAACAACACAAGCTGCACAGGGGCCAGCCTTAACATTCTGCTTTGTTATCCACAGTCAAACTAGCCAAGGGATGGTGGAGCCCCTTCCTGCAGTGCTGAGGAGTGCCAGTGAATCAAAAAGGCATTATGGGAGACACTGCCGTGGTGTAAAAATTAAAGTTAGCAATTTACAGTCTACCAAAATTGCAGCTGGAACTGTGCTGTAAATTCTCCCATGCCACCTACTGGTGCCTTCTTTATCTACCAACTGTATTTTATAGAAAGACACATAAATGTGGTGCATTTATGGATAGTGTTCAAACTCATTTTTTGGTGGACTTGAGTGGAAAGACGTGAGGGTTAGTCCATAACACAGGATCTCCTTGTTTGGGTACCTTAAAAGAGAATTAATTATTACTGCTGACAGCTTCAAGACCCCACAATGATAGTGAGAAGCAACATGAAGGAATTCAGGGCAGAAAATGCTGCTCTGTACTAATACAAATCTGCCACGAGAAGGGCAGGGAAGCCAAACCACCTCACACACCCCCCAAGAGATTAGTGAGAGCAAACCCCTGCTTGCTGCTCTCCAGGGCTCTCCTCCTGCAATCCCACAGCCAGCACAGCCCATGATCCTGCTGGCATCAGGACTATTTGCTTGGCTGGGCATAAAATGGAAGAAGGAAAAAAAAATAGCTCTTGTTTAATCAACCTAAACTACTTTTTTTATTATTTAACATTAAAAATTAGAGTCCATCCTCCTCTATTTAAAAAGAGAGCTGTCAGGTTCTGACCTAAGTCTAACCAAAAGGAGGGATGGGGAGGAGAAGGGGGGACTTGGGAAAAATCAATGAATCTACACTAATAAAGGTTATAGGAGTAAAATTTACGCTGGATGCAAGTAGGATCCTGTAGTCTTTTTATTTTTTTGGCATGCTGCCCCAGCATGATTTACGTCGAGATAACATGATGGAGCCTCCACCATTGAAAGGAATTAAATAAAAATGCAATAAAGGAGTACAAAATCAATCCGCTTACAGTTTTGTTTAATAAAAATTCATGAAGGATGGGCGGGCAGGCCCATAAGAAATACACCAGTTCAATGAGGGGGCTCTATCAAGCCCACAGCCATTAGAGTGTAGCAGCAGGATAGGATTATTGAACATTAGCATGAGTTAGCTGTGTGCCAGTGTGTTGAATATGCCTCAGTTCCCCCATCATTCCAAGCTCTGTCATTGCTGCCAGTCAATAGTGCATCTATCACCTGAAATAACGGCCAAGAAAAGTACAAAAGATGGGGATTTGACCTTGACTGAGAAGCTGATCCATGGGGATTTTCCAATGGGGACAGCTGTTTTTTCAGTTGGGATGCTGGGACTAAAACCCCAAGTGGACCCAGCCTACCCCTGGACATGAGCAGGTTACAGGTGCTTTCCCCAGGCTCAGTTTGGGTCCCAGGCTGTCCCTTCTCACAGCTGAGTGAAACTTCTGTCCTCTGGAGACATTTGCCCTAATGATAAGATTGCATTTGTTTTCTTAACTACAGGCTGAGGCCTGAACACACAGGCAAACAAACATGCCCTGTGGCATGGTCAAAACTTAATTGCAAAATCCTTTAGCCACTCTGATTTTGCAAGAGGAGCTGTGAGGCTTAGCCTCATCCTTTCCCTCCAATGGGCATTTTAAAAACTATTCTTTACAGTCATATTGACAAAAAGAGGATTTTAGTGATCACAGATTACACAGATGAGCATTTGGGAACAGAACTTGGCCAAATGCAGCCTTGCTGTGGTTTTCCACCAATCTGACCAAGAGTGAAACAGAACTGATTTAATCTCTACCTGAGCAAACCATCTCATTTTCAGAACGTTCATTTCCTCTGTGCTAAAGTCCACACTCTTCAGGTTGTTTTTTTATTATCACACAGAGTTCAAGTGAAAACATGGCTGAAAAAAATGTACTTGTGCCTTGCATGAGCAAAAGCGAGTTTGCCAGTCAGGTGTGAGCATTCCCTCTGGAAGTGCTCACAAAATACTCTGAGTGTGTGATGTCACCTAGTGGTCAGGACACACGGGACTGACAGGCAATTAGCATTTCCTGCTAATTCCTCCACGAGCTGGAGGTACCTGCTCAAACTTCCTAAAGTCTTTTTCAGATAAAGCCAACTCCAAGGCAGGATGAGGTAGACTTAGCTTTAGACACACCTGTGATGGGATAGGTGCAGAAACAGTGGGATGTGACTCATTTCCTCCAAAACCAACTGCTAATTCCAAACTCCTTCTTCCCTGTACTCAAGTCAAGCCAAAAAAGTTAAACCAAGCTTTTCCAACCAGCAGCAGTGCTCTCATCATGCTGCATGTTCTGCAGGCACTCAGGAGCAGATAAAAGCACAGAATCCATCAGACTCCATAAACGAACCCCGAGTGTGCTCTCCACAAAGAGTTCCTCTCTGAGCAGGGCTGGGAACAACCCCACAGCCTCAGACACACTCCAGCTTGTGCCAAACACACACTGGGTTTGCTGGGTGCCTGATCTGCCCACACCTTTCCCCCAGCAGAGGGGATTCGTGCCTAGGGAAGCATTTCAGCTCAGCTTTCCCCACACCAGGCTGGGGGCAGCTCAGCTGACTGACTGTGCCCTGAGCACTTATCCCACAGGAACACAGACCAAAGGCAAAATGCTGGATTAGCCCACTCCTCCTCGAATGAAGCCTTAGGCCAAGCAGAACTGCCCTGCCAGTTTTTCCTGGCTTTTCTTGGCTGTTCCAGTACGTTGACTTGAAGGACAATAACCTCTAGCTTGTTTAACAACTTGTCCCTGCTGTGTAATTACACTTCTTTTA
Organism: Alaudala cheleensis; assembly: GCA_013398995.1. NCBI lineage: Eukaryota > Metazoa > Chordata > Aves > Passeriformes > Alaudidae > Alaudala > Alaudala cheleensis. The sequence goes on along the minus strand of VWYE01022570.1, from coordinate 289,949 downwards.
ATTGGCTCGTGGGGTTTAATCATCTCCTGGGACTGAGCTCGCAGCGTTTCTCATTAAGTGGCGGCACGCACTCGTGTTCTGAGGACAGGGGGATGTGCTCCAGAGCTGCACACGGGGGAGGCTCCCTGAGGATCCTAAAGACTCACACAGAGCTCTCAGCCACGTCCAGACACACACACGCTGCTCTGAGCCAGCTACACCCCATCTGCAGAGTGCTCAGCCAGCCCTGCTCACACCCACTGGCAGCTTGTTGGAACAACCAGAGGAGGCAGAGCACACCAAGGATTGAGAAACCACAGAGAGGAAGACTCCTGGCAGAGGCATAGAAGAGTGGATAAAATAAAGGAGCCATGCTCAGTCCCTTACACAAGAAACTTCTCCCTGTTAACCTCCCTCTGCCTCAACTGTTCCAACATTTCTCTCAGAAGTTTGCAAACTTCAGCTGATCTCAAAATTACGTTTAAAAATATATCTAAAAGACTCCCACAATAATATTAATATCCTTCATTTTTATGCCAAGTGCCTTTGTGCCCTCCTGGAGCACAGGAGCAAGTCCAGAAGAAGCCACAAAGATGATCAGAGAGCTGGAGCACCTCTGCTTTGGAGACAGGCTGAGAGCAATGGGTCACTGAGCTTGGAAAAGACCAGAGAGCCCTTAGAGCCTTTTCACTGCTCAAAGAGGCCACAAGAGATCTGGAGGGGAACTTTCTACAGAGGCAGAGAGCAATAGGACAAGGGGAGAGTGTTTGAAGGACTAAAAGAGAGGAGAAGAGATTTAGATTGGATTTTGAAAGAAATCCTCCCCTGTGAGGGTGGACAGGCCCTGGCACAGGGTGCCCAGAGAAGCTGTGGCTGCCCCTGGATCCCTGGCAGTGCCCAAGGCCAGGTTGGACATTGAGGCTTGGAGCACCCTGGGACAGTGGAAGGTGTCCCTGCCATGGCAGGGGTGGCACTGGATGAGCTTTAAGGTCCCTTCCAACCCAAACCAGTCTGTGATTCTGTGACAGCCAGGTGGGGTGTACAGAGGAAGTCTCTGCTGAGAGGTGACTGCCACATCCCCAGCAGTCAGCACCAAAGGCTGCTCACAGGAGGATGAGCCAAGGACACAACACATTGCAGAAAATGGAAAAGGATCTTTGACATTTGCTGAAGGAACAACACTACGTTAAACTTGTACTGGCAGGGCCTTGAGATCCAAGGAGTTTTCTATTACTTCTCAGCCATGCTCTGCCGGTTTGTTTGATTTTTCCATCAGAATCCTGCAGCTCAGTTCACTTTACCAGAGGGGGAAGTTGCTGGGAAAGGGACTGAGAAACAAGAATCTGTCAGAGAGTTGTTTTATTTCCTACAGCACTGGCTGACTGACCAAAATCCTATAAAAAAAAATAGAAAGGAAAAAAAGTCAAATTCAGGAAAAAAGCCCTGAACGTGTCAAGGCTTTTGGAACAAATGGCACAATAGGTTTTTCCTGTAGCTATAGGCATGTATTTCTTCTTATTTTTTATTTATTTATTTAAGCCCCTGTAACACACCATTTCCCCCAAAGGGCTGCAAAGGTTCAAAGGCTTTGAGAGCACCAATAAATCATGACCACATAAATGTCCTGTAGTGAAGTTTGATTCTTATTTACCCGGGGTCTTTGGGCCAGTGCTCAGTCTGTGTTGGAGAAGGCAGATTTACTTCTCCTGAGATGCCCTCAATTCACAGAGTGCTCATCTTTCAAGCAGCACTGCTCCAGCCTCAGCTGCCAAAACACTTCTAGCTGCAAGTTTCCATCATTTGCTTTATCACACTTCCCTTTCCCCTCCCAGATACTGGTCTAAACTCAGTTATGTTTAGAAATACCTTGTGAGTGGCCAGACTGTGAGTCAATGGATCTCTGTAAATCACTGCCATATGCAGAAGAATTTCAGGCTTTAGTGAGCTTTCTTCTCTAGCCACGATTCCCTCTCTAAAATAATCCTTAGCACTGTGGCACGTGTAGGAAACTCAGCACAGGTATAAGCAGGCTACAAGAGTGGGGTACAAGAAACAGAGCACTAAAAACAGGACAGAAATACTATTTTAGATGAGCTGGATGCCCAGCTGCATAGCCAAGGTGCAGTTCTGTCCTGCAGGCAGTAAAGCAGTATTTCAGTCTCCACTCCACAGCAGGGATGATCTGCTCATCCAGCTCTGCTAAGAGGAATACCAGATCAGCAGCAGAAACTCCAGCAGTTTGATTAAAGCAAGCACCTTATAGAACAGCTCTTTCTTCACATTTTTTTCTGTTAGGTGACTTAGTCTAATATTCATTCTCTAATGTCAATGAATATTTACTCCCAATCCACTTTGAAGTACCCTTTTTAATTATTCACAGTTCGTACAACTGCAGCTATTCACCAGCAATTTGTGAATGAGTCCATGTTAATTTTCTGGAAGAATTTTTTCTGACAGGAAACAGAACCAACACCCAGAGAAGTAAATGAACTACTCACATGACTTAAAAACAAAAGACTACAGATGCAGATGATTTTTCAGATGTGTACATGGAAAAATAAGAACTAAAGACAACAATTAGAGCAAGCTATAGAACCCTAAATTTTTTAAGACAAATAGAAAAAAGTGCTCAAGCAGCACAGAAACATCACAGTTCTGTGCATCATCCATTAGAGACATATAAATTTGCCAGATACATTAAGCAAAAAACAACTGTTTAATTCCCTGGAATGTGACTGGGACACACACAGGTTCAATTGCAGTGGGAACACACGTAGAGAATCTCACCCTCAGACAACAGCCTTGAACCCTGCAGGAATCTGCACAGCTCTGCTTTTAGGAAAGGCCTTTTGTCATTAATAGCTTAAAAGTGTTGAAGGGAAATGTTGGCAAAGCCCCAGCAGCAGATTTGAGTTCATTCTGTAACCCAAGAAACAGGTGGGTGAATTAATCTGCCACCAAGAGCGCTTTGTTCCACCCCATGCAAAAAAAGCAAAGCCTAAATGGGGATCCAGTGTGCTCTGAATTGTATCTATTTGACTTTTATTTAATTTGCCTTAGTTTTTCCCACTCTCTTTCATCTGGAGAGTGCAGGAGCTCCTGGCCAGAGGACCTGCTCTTTAGCTTATAAATTTAAGGTAATGCAAATGCATTTCAGGCTGTTTTTATTTATGCTCTAAGTGGATGGGGGTTATTTTAATAAATAAATAAAGGCAGCTGAACACTTGCTATGTATCCATATCTTCCAAGGGTTTTGGTCAGGGTGGTGCCCACATTATCCTGTGCTGTTTGTGTTGTGTGCTCTGGATGACAAGTTTATTGGAAAATGAACAAGAGCCCCTCTGCCAGCCACTGACAGCCAAAATCCATCTCGAACATAACAGACAGATATAATTGTTGTGCACCCTGTTAGACATGCCCAGTGATTGATACAATGCAAAAAGGAGTGGGGTGAAATTATGATGATCTATAAAGATCTTTCTGGAACAGAGAAAGAGGAAGAGAATCATTTTTAATATGATTAATATTGCAGCAGAGAGGGGGAGAAAGGAAAGAGATGGGATTTGTTCCTTGCTATAACACTCTACTCCCAGGCAATACTGCTTAGCAGGAAAGCCTTCCAGCTGAGGGCTATGAAACAGTTATCACTGGTAGGTGATTAAGTTACTAATTCTTCAGGGAGAAGACATTTAGAGGCCCATATTAAAGGAGAGCGAGGCAAAATTACATTCCGTTTCAATTTAGTTTAGCAATTCTAGTGATTTAGTTAAATGAAAAGCAATTGTTCCAATTAATAGTATTGAATGTTATTCATCAAAAGTGTCAAAACAGCTGTGTTGGTGCATTAGTAACCTATTCTCTTGTCAGAGATATGGATAATTCCCCGGGATTGCACGGGGGGAATGGCAGAGCAGGCAGGAGCCTTCAGCGGGAGCCGCACGTCCCGCGGCGTTAATGACTGCAGGGTCATGGAGCTGCTGTCACACCGGGCTGGGAAGGACAGCTGGGGTTCAGAGCAGGGCTGGGGATGTTCCCCAATACGTGAATCTGGCTTTCAGCCTCCCCAGTGCCATCCCAAAAACGTCCTTCAGGATGGTCTGACAGGGCAGAGCAAAGGCAGCTGCTCCTCTGCTCCCCATCCCTGTCCTTCCCCAGGGCTTTGTGCAGGAAAGGCTGAGATCTCCACCTTGCTCTGCCTCGAGCTGGTGCAAGAACAATTAGGAAGCCAAGCCCCAAGTGCCAAGCACTGTTCTGATCCTCAGCAGAGGCAGTGGCCCCGCAGCAGCTTTTCTCATGGAGCTCATCCATCAAAACAGTGATCAAGGAGCTCAGAGGAAAAGTTTGGACATAACCCCTGAATACAATGGGGTAATAAAACACAATGGTGCTGCTGGCCTGGGAATATGACACTCTGGCACAAGACAGAGCCTTCTATTTTGGGATAAACAGACCCCGGTCTGAACATGGCTGAGGGCATCCTGGAGCTCATTAATCTGTATGGGAATGACAGAGACAGGATAACAGGTCTGATAAGGGTTTCCTCCAGCCTTTTCCTCGCACCATGCAGGCCCCTGCAGCCACCTCAGCTATCTGCACTCAATAAGGCTTTATACACTTCCTCCCATGACCCATAATTGCCATCTCAGAGCAGGAGATACTATCGCCTTCCTTTCCCTCCAAATTTCCATTGCCTTTCTATGGGAGATCAGAAAATCCTGTCTTTCTTGGACCCTGCTGTTTGTTTTCTCCAGGAGCCAAAGGAAAACAAATGCATGCCGTGTGGCTGAGGTGAAGGACAAGGGCAGAAAGGGTGCTGAGGGCCCAGCAGGAACCTGCTGCAGCTTGTGCTGCTCCTCACCCAGGGCTGTGCCTTCACCCTCCTCAGGAACAAGGGAAACCATGCCCAGTTCCATCCCACAGGGCAATGGTGAGATCCTCCAGGTCACTCCACAAACCAAGAACTACAACAGTCTCCTGTGTCAGATGATGTCTGTTCTTTTTTAAAAGTAGTTGACAGACAAAATCAACAAAAATGTGGGTGCAGTCAAGGAGAAATGGAGTTAGATGCCTCAAGTGAAAGACAATTCTGCTTTTTCTTCCTGTCTCTGGAGATACCCTTCAGGCCACAACACCCAACCTTCCTCATGAACGTAACAAGGCTTTACCAATGTGACTTTTGCTTCCTCTTCCCTACTCCAATGACTGCATTACCCTGCTTTAAAACAGCCAGGTACTCTTGCTGAACACAAGCTAAAGTCAGTGCAGAGCATCACATCATAGAGGCACTGCTGGAATGGAAATGTTACCTAACAGAGAGGGAAATAATATCCCTTATCTGGGCAAGCCAAACAGTTTGTTATCACCTGCTCACACTGGGAGGAGGAATAAGGCTTGAGAAACTTGTAACTGCAAAAACCTTCCCCAGCTTCACAGGTAAAAATGTGTAAATCAAATATCCTCACTAGGTTTGGCACTCCACAAAATCCCCTGTCAGCCCTAGCCTGGAACTGGACCTGCATCTGCTTTTATCATAAGAGTTTGAACACACACAGAAAACAGCACCCTAACTCAGGGGCTCTGTGTTTGGTTATGGCCTCTGGTGCTTTGTGCCTCAGTAACAGGGCTGCTGAAATACAGCCCCAAGCCAGATCAATGAACTGAACCCCCCCATGCTGGTCCCAGCACAGAGGACACACAGCAGGCCCATGCTAAACCTCTGCAGACGGTTGGAGAACACACGTGTTCACTTCACAGTGGTGGCCAGACGAACAGAGAAGCACTTTGGAGGCCTCCCCACATTACAATTCAGGTTTTTGGCAGGAAAGAAGCTTCTTTTTGGCAACTCATTTTCTCATTCCTGCTCAGGGTGGTAGGATTTTAAATGCCTACAGGGCATAGAAGGTTACTGATCATAAAAGTGTGCATTTTAATACACCAGAATAACTCCAGACATGCCTACTTTGGTGCACATGGCTCCATCTTAGCTGTATTTCAAACGTGCCACATAACATTTATTATGAAAAAGAATTAAAGAGCCCTTCATTAATTATTTGTATTACCATAGCACCTAAGGGCATTAATCACACATCAAGGCACCGTTCAGCAAACACTGCCAGAACACTGTCTGCCCAAAAATCAAAATCCAGGGCAACGAAAAGGAAAGAACTGCACAGAAATAAAAGAATGCACGTGGTGTAGGGAGCACAGGGCGATGGCTTGAGTCAGCAGGAGAGGCAGCAGCAAAACCATGTCCCCTGCCATCAAATTATCTGTCCATAGCCCAGCTGAGGAAGGTTTTTAAGAGAGGTTTGGTGAGGATTAAGAGTCAATAATAAGTGGTCAGAATATTGGAAGCCAAACCCAAGGAGAAGATGTAGAAGAAAGTGGACAACTTGCAGCTGTTGTGGTGCAGAGCCCACAGAGACAACACTGAGCAGCCAGGTGCCATTTGAGTCAAGTTATCGATCAAGAGGACTCCTGGAAGGTCCTTTCCAGCCTGGTTCTTTGACTTTCCAACAGTTAAAAATAATTTTAAAATGGACAGGAAAGTTCTAACACCAAGTTTGTTAAGCAGGCCTAAACTTGAAATGTTTTATTACAAGTTAATACCAACACCATCCCCTCACTCCGAGAAGCCAGGGCACAAATGTGTTGGGAAATGACAGACCCCCAGGAAACCAGTCAGAGCTTCAGCATTCCTCAAGATCATTATCTCCTGCCAAAGTTAAACACCAGTAACAAACAAATACCAGCTCCTGGTCATAAAATGGGGCTGAAGCCAAAAACAAAAGCTCAGAGCCTGCTGAGATGGTGATTAGTAACCAATACAGCAGGTAAGCTCATCTCACACCTCCAGTGCCTACACCAGCCCCAGAGCTCAGTCCCAGCACAGGCTGGAGCAGCCCTTCATTCCTAACCATCATTTTGACTTTTCCTGCCCCATCTCTTGGAAAATGGGGTGTGTCCTCATGTAACAGGCAGTGATTAGAGAATACAGGTGTATGTTGTGAAGAGAGCTGAGCAGCAAATAAAGCTGATCCCTCCTACCCACACAAGGTTGTGAGATTTTGGTGTATTAAATGAAAACAAATTTGTGTCTGAAAAGCCACTGGTGTGTTTCACATGCCCCATTTTCCTCCCAAGGGGAGGCTCTAGCATTAAACTATCAGGTAGAAAAGAACAATAACTGCTGCACACAAAGGTGATGGTGAAAGATGAATTCTTGTGATATAGCACATTGCCATGTATGAAATAAACTACTGTACTTCCCAACTGCAGCTTTCTTAAATTCCTATTTTATTTTGTCCTGCTGTTTGGCCTGTTTCAAAATAAAAACAGGCTTATACACAGCTGAATAATTAAAAGTGTTGTCGTCATTAAAGAAAAAAAAAATAAAAGAGGAAAAAAGCCATGAAAGTGCCCATTTCCCTGTGGGGAAAAAAAAAAAACAAATACAAAACCAGACCAACTTCCCATTCAAAACCTAAAAGAACTGTTCTCCCCAACCTGACTGTACAGGAATGTGGCTAATACAGAAAGGATTTTTTTTTTTTAATTATTTAGGTGCATTCTCAGAAGTTAATCAACTAATCTCCTTCTCGATTTCCTAAACCAAGAAAGGACCAGATGTAGTAATCTCTTACAGACACGGTATAATTGTACTGTAATCATAACAGAACAATATCTGCACATATGCTTTTGTTAAGCACAGGGCACAGCCTGACACTACTCATTAAGAAACAAATGGAACATTCAACCACGGCTTTCATTTGATCTTGCAAAGATAACACTCAGTATTGTTATTCCAGATTTGCTGTGTGTGTGTGTGTGCAGGACACAAAGGCATTCCCTCTCACGATTAAAAAAAAGAAAATAAAACCAAAGCAAGCAGGTCTACGTGGGACAATTGACCAGTGGAACAGTATATTCTGCTATTACCACTCTGCAATAACTTAAAGGTCAATCCAAGCACAGAATTAACACCAAAAAGCAAGCCTAAAACAGTTCTCTCACCCCACTAGGGGCTTGCTGGCCGTTTTTCTTATGCACAACATTTTTCACCATCACATCAATGCCATTTTACACAGCAGTGTACTCATTGGTATTGTAATTTAAACCTTGCCTATGCCCTGTGTATGAAAACTTCTCAGCATAACCAGCAGCAATAGCAGAAAAGGAAATATCAAACAAGCAGCTGGTGTAGCTTTAGAACTTTCTGAAGGGTGTGCCTGGCAGGAAAGCAGTTAAAAGGCAGCAACATGAAATTGCATATGATCCAGCACAGTGATGCTACTGCATTATAAATAATGCTGAGGGATGCATTATTTATATGTCTAATATTGGGCTCACTTATGAAGAAAGGGTCTTTCTTCAGTTTGTCTCCAACAGTAACAGGCAGACAGGATCACACAGCAGAGATCGGAAGGAGACATGGGCAATTCAGGGAAATTTGGGAGGCAAAACACAGAAAAACATTGAGTGGAGCAGTCTATTGCATTTCCTAGGTTTAATAAGTTGGAAATCTCAAAAGGTTACCAGCTCACCTTTCATTCATTTAAACATTCAATAGGAAAAAAAAAAAAATGGATGTTTATTTGAGCCTTATCCCAAGTCTGTGTCCTTTAGCAGCTGCAGGGCTGGCACGGAAATGCTCTGAGATTTCTGGCACCTCCACGTGTGATCACTGTTCTAATCCAAAACTGGAGAAAGGCTCTGCCCCAAAAAAGTGTTTAAATTGGCTCTTGCAGGAGGGAGGAGCCTCCAGCCCCACAGCGAGCTCGGTGTTGTAACACACTCATTTTCTGTTCCTGTGTGGAGTACAGCACTCTGCACAGATCCTGCAGGAATGCTGCTGCTGCTCTGAGCACCTCTTCCCTCTCTTTACAGATCCAGCAGGAATGCTGCTGCTCTGAGCACCTCTTTCCTCTCTGCACAGATCCAGCAGGAATGCTGCTGCTCTGAGCACCTCTTCCCTCTCTGCACAGATCCTGCAGGAATGCTGCTGCTCTGAGCACCTCTTTCCTCTCTGCACAGATCCTGCAGGAATGCTGCTGCTCTGAGCACCTCTTTCCTCTCTGCACTGCAAACTCCACCAGCAGTTTGTAAACAAGTGTAACAATGAGGATGAAAGCACAAATAAACCTGATGTTTAGCCCAGGTCAGAGCAGCAATGGGGCCAAACCCAATTTTTGGTACCAACATTTTCCCTTCAGCCAAAAGTTACCAGCTGTGGATAAATGTCTGTAACGAGATTTTATCTGCCCCTTGTCCCACAGGGTTTCACATCATGGTGTTAGATGTCCACCAGAGCCACCTTTCCTTGCCATCAACACACAAAGCTGAGGCATGGACAGATCCCAGCCACCCATGGGCACCAAGGATTTCTCTGGAGTTTGGGTGGACAACCAGATTGGTCTGCAAAAAATAAATCAGTGCCAGAGGTCAGAAACTGCTCTCAGCAATGAGCACGGAGCTGTTGTGGGAGTTAATGAGTCCCACCACTGTCTAATCCAGGCCAGGCAGGGCCTTGGGGCAAATTAAAGCTCTCTGGTGCTTTGCTGCTGTTGTTGTTCACTCCAGCTTTACCTCATAAAAGCAAACCAGGCCTGTGCTTGGGACCACGGTGCTGACAGTCACACGAGCTCATCCCTACAGCTTGCTTTTGTTCTTGGAGTTGCAGAAGGAAAAAAAAAACAGGCTTGAAGACCAGAATGGGACAATGATCCCAAAAGATAGCTGGTGGGTGTTTTTATTCTTTTTTTTTGAAGTGAGTTTCATGAAACCATTCACTCCAAACCCACTGTTTTGGAAACTTGCTTTCACAATCCTGTGCTCCAAGGTCTCAGATTGTCCAAATTCCACATACTATTGCTGAAAATGTTTTATAGTTCCATGTCTAACTGAACCAGCCTACAAAAACTACCCTATTAAAGCCCATTAAGACAGTTCAAAAATAAAGGTGACCAGTAGGAAGGAACTGAGGTTGTTCTTCAGGATTGAAGGTTATCTTCCAAGTCCAAATATTTCACATCCATCTTTTCAAACCAGTATTTAAGCACATCTAGTTACATTTTGGTTCTCCCCGACAGGTGCTTTGCTGCCTCTCAATCTTTGTTAACAAAGCATTGAAGGGCAGGAGGTTCTCAGCTCAGAGACCACAGTGAAGAGCTCAAAGCCTCTCCTTCCCACCCCACTCCTCCCAGTGGCACAGGTAGGAAAGTAATTGGCATCACCCCATTTACATTCCTACAGCAATTTTTCCTGACTGTTTCCAACTGATGGCCAAAACACACCCCCACCTATACCCAGTAACATGAGAAACTCATGTTCTTTTTAAAGTGTTCTGGACTTTCCTGGCTGTGCACAGGAGTTGAAGACACAGGCTGAGCACTGCCTGCAGCCTCCAAACTGAAAGCAAAGGAGGGATGTTCAGATTGTGTTACACAAATCCGAGTCACAAGACTTGGTTTGCATTTCCACACAATTGGCTCCTTTAGCTTGGCACAGACAAACTCTCTTTTCCTGTTACAGGGCTTGTAAAAGGGATGCAGAGCTGACACCAACTTATCCCAAGGTGTGAAGCTTGCCAGGAGTTCAGTTTTAGCCCACAGATTCAATTTTTTTTGTGCCACTCCACTCGTGGCCATCCTTGAGATGAAGAACTCCCCCAGTGCAGAAAGCCCAAAGTCAAATCACATACTGGAGCTTACTTCATGCTAAGCAGAATTTCCAGATAAACTTTAGCAGTCAGATCTCCCCAGCACTGCTGATCCCAGTTTCCCACTTTGCTGTGCAATTTCAGACACAGCTTAAAGGGGAGAAGCCAAAAGAATCCAAAAATTAAAAACCACTTTCCCATATTCCACTCAGCAGCTGTCATAGAGGAAATGCAAGTGAAGTGATTCATTCTTCCACTTATTCTGATGCAAGAGCATCAGCCTCTCAGATTTGGGCTTTATTACTATGCTCTGCCTCCCCAGACCAATCATAAGAGTCAAATTTTGACAAATTTCATACTGTGAGGCTTTTAAACAGTCAAATATTGCTTTATTATTTAGAACATCATTTTTCGGTTTTGTTTCCAGCTGTAGCAGTACTGAAGTTTGCATTAATGCCCTGCATTATATCATCCTTATCAGACAAGTTTCCGAGGTACAGCTGATTCTCCTTTTTGATTTTCTACGAGAGCTATTAAAAATGCTGACCAAAGAATATAGATTTTCATTAATATTTCCTCTCCTTTTGATCTGTTCCTTTGATTTACCTGACTCTACAATCCAAATAATCAGAAGAGTTCCTGTCTTTCATGCAACAAATGCAATGCCAAAATTTAATCAAGCCAAGGTTTTTAAGATGGGGGAAAATGAGGCAGTACATTTAAAGGGCTTTTCCTCACTCTATCTCTCTCCAGATGGTTTTGGGAAAAGCAGACCCCAAGATGATGAACCATGAAAGTATCCAACAGCATTAGTGATTTCAGAGGACACATTTCTCTGCTTTGTGGGCATGAAAAACATTTCTGCAAGCAGCAAGGCTGCTGAGGATGAGGATTTAGATTGAGATGGAGACAACCTTTTTCTTTGGGCAGGGGAAAACAAAGTGTTGCTCTGGTGTTTTCCCCACACTGCCTCTTGCTTCAGTTCAGTTTTCTCTGCTAGCTTCAGCAGTTGATATGCTCTCAGGACATCCAGCTGACTGTGTACTTGTTTTTCTACCTTGTTTTGGCATAAGGTTGCTGTCCTTATTCTTTCTGGTATTGTTCCTGCACAGGAAGGCAGGAAAATACATTTCCAGGCTCCTAATATATGTTTGTTTTCCCTTACTGTTGTTCATTCTGTTTACACAGTGGTTGTTTTCCTTCATCTCTGAGGATGAAATTAAAACTCTCTCCTAAGAGGAGAGAGAGATTTCAGGGAGTGGAAAACACAGAGCAATGGGGCAAACAGAGACTTTGCCTTCAGCACTCTCGAGGAGTCAGCCTTGACCCCAAGATGTCCAAACAAGCTGCAAGTGTAATGTGCAGAAGAACTCCAAGCCCAAAACCCTTGTTTTTATACTTTTATACTTTTATTTTTACATTAGTGAATGAGGGAACAGATGTGGTTCAGAGAAGTCAGAGCACCCCAGAACTGTGCTGCAATCACTCCAGTGCCATTAAATCACCATCAGGACAGCTTTGTTCAGGAGTCCTTCAGTTGTTCCACGTGATTGCTGCTCCAGCTCCAATACAGATACACACCTCAAATATATGGATAACTCAGAGAAATCAGAGAATTTATAATTCACCCTCTCTGTCTCAGAGTCCAAATTACTCGTGGGGTCTGATTTTAAAAAGAACAAATCCCTTCAGGGTGGTGAGAACTGCCATCATCTGTGAGTGACAATAGCTGTGTGTAGATGCATTTGTAGATCTGTAGTTACTCAGCTTTCTTCCACATTTCCAGTATTAACTTGGTGATGCAACAATTTTACAGGCCAGTGATGGGGATATTTGCATAAGCAAAGCTCTAACCAGTCCAAGGAGAGGAGTATGCCAACTAACATTGAAATTTTGGGGATGCATGCAATCACATAAAGGAAATCTGCAGCTTCTCACAAAAGGGCCACAATGCCTTTGAACCAGCTAAACAACAAACAAATCAGCTTTTCTGATAACATAGAAGACTCTTCCTTCTTTCTTCTGAAATCAAATAAAGGAGTTCATATGTACATAAAAATGGGAATAAAGTAAATAGATCTGAAGGCTCTTAATCCTCACAAATTCTTGCCACATCACCCCTTTCAGTGAAAGCCTTTAAGACTCATCCTTCAAGCAAACACTTGGGTTTTTTCCCAGAAAAGGAGTGCCAAGGAAACCTCCCTGTGACCATCCAGGAGCAGTCTGCACCCACATTGGGACCATCTGCACTGGGACTGANCAGCCCAGCTCCAATACACACCTCAAATATATGGATAACTCAGAGAAATCAGAGAATTCATAATTCACCCCCTCTGTCTCAGAGTCCAAATTACTCGTGGGGTCTGATTTTAAAAAGAACAAATCCCTTCAGGGTGGTGAGAACTGCCATCATCTGTGAGTGACAATAGCTGTGTGTAGATGCATTTGTAGATCTGTAGTTACTCAGCTTTCTTCCACATTTCCAGTATTAACTTGGTGATGCAACAATTTTACAGGCCAGTGATGGGGATATTTGCATAAGCAAAGCTCTAACCAGTCCAAGGAGAGGAGTATGCCAACTAACATTGAAATTTTGGGGATGCATGCAATCAAATAAAGGAAATCTGCAGCTTCTCACAAAAGAGCCAAAATGCCTTTGAACCAGCTAAACAACAAACAAATCAGCTTTCCTGATAGCCTAGAAGAAGACTCATCCTTCTTTCTTCTGAAATCAAATAAAGGAGTTCATATGTACATAAAAATGGGAATAAAGTAAATAGATCTGAAGGCTCTTAATCCTCACAAATTCTTGCCACATCACCCCTTTCAGTGAAAGCCTTTAAGACTCATCCTTCAAGCAAACACTTGGGTTTTTTCCCAGAAAAGGAGTGCCAAGGAAACCTCCCTGTGACCATCCAGGAGCAGTCTGCACCCACATTGGGACCATCTGCACTGGGACTGAGGCCCCTGCACACCAACACAGCCCAACACTCACAGCCAACCACCAGCTTGGCCACAGCTTTCCCAGAGCAGGATCTCACATGCCTTGGTCCTTAAAATAATTTAATCATGGTGCAATAGCCAAACAACAGCTTGAGATCCTCTGAGCAGGGAGCCCAAGCAGAGGAGGCCATGGGCTTTTATACACACACAGTGCAAGGAGTCCCCAGCTCCTGCCATGTCCCTGCCCTGGCAGTGCCACAGCTCTGTGTCCCTCAGTGTCCCTGCCCTGGCAGTGCCACAGCTCTGTGTCCCTCAGTGTCCCTGCCCTGGCAGTGCCACAGCTCTGTGTCCCT
>VWYE01022570.1:262294-275651 GCA_013398995.1 Alaudala cheleensis | reverse complement strand
CCCTGAGTGTCCCTGCCCTGGCTGTGCCACAGCTCTGTGTCCCTGAGTGTCCCTGCCCTGGCAGTGCCACAGCTTTGTGTCCCTGAGTGTCCCTGCCCTGGCAGTGTCACAGGTCCCTGTGCCCTTCCTTGTTCAGGGTCAGCAGTTCTGTGTCTCTTGCCTGGGGACCCACCCAGAGCCCATCCTGCAGCTGCCCCCTGAGCCCCTGCCCTGGCTGGACCCCCCTGCCCTGGCTGGATCCCCCAGCAGGGACAAAAGGCCTTTCCCCTCCCAGTTTCCCCTCAAGGAAAGAGCTGGCAAGGGCCATCATCTCCCCTTCCACACAACTGCTGGCTGTCCCAGTTGCACCAGTGCTACAAACTGGGATTCACAGCCCAGCAGCCACCATTTCACCCAGCACCATCCTTGTCCTTTGTTCTCACAAGGGATGACCTCATCCCTGACCAATTCCAACTGTTTTCCACAGTGATATGATTTCCATACCTGATTCCATATGGCCAGAGCAAGGTTTGAGCATGAATAACCTGGAGCCTAAAACCACAGAAGGGGACCCACTTCCCTGGATGACTTCATAGGTGACCTCTGTTGGCCAGGGGCCTTCCCCCCATCCCACCACAGCTTTGTGTCTGAAAGCAGAAACAGCTTTTCATCTATTAAAATTATGCAAGAATGAGCCCACAGGTTATTTTGGAGACATCCAGAAAGATCCCTGAACCATCAGTAAAATTCTAGGAATCAATGGCCAGCTCAGGAAGGCAAAGGAGGAAACATAAAAGAAAAATACTCCTCTGAGCATACCATTATTGTTAAATATCACCATTCCAAACGTAAGAGATAAATTTTCAAGTGTTACAGCAGGTCTCAGAACCCTATTAATAGAAATTAGAGGGAAGTCTAATAGAAAAAGACAGAGAGGAAGACATTCTCTCCACTGCTCCCTGGGGAAGGTGAGAAAAGACTGAAAGATGACACTTTATCTCTTCTAATTCTTGTGGGACACATAATCACAGCATTCATTCAGCAAATAATAATAATAAATATGGTCTGAAGTGACTCCAGCTATTTCAGCTTTAATAAATGGGTTGAAATAGAGGCAAATTCAGATACAGAGAGCATCTTTTCAATAAAATCTGATAGGGTTATTAATAACATTAATGGAGCACCATGCTGTCTCCATTTTGTTAATAGTTGCCTTGTTCTCCCCGAGTCCATTCCCCACTGCCATGCACAGACACAGACAAACACACTCACTTTTCCTTCCAGTGATGACAAATTCAGACTGTCAGCTTTCTGCTGGCAATGCATCCCAAGAATTAGTCAAATTTGACATGATTTTATTGTTTTATGGGAACTGCCAACAGGGATTTTTCTGCCTGAAGTACATTTATATCCTAGTTCAAATCAGATAGATCCTGGCTTAGTTCATGGCCACAAAAAGGATAAGCCAGGAAACCTGCAGCTCCTCAAGGACAGAAAAAGTTGTGGCTGTGATGGGATGCTTGGAGCCTTCCTCCAGGTAACTGTGCCTTTGTTTTTACTCGTCCCTTTTACTCTCAGGACAGCTTTTCCTTTCAGCTTTTTGTTACCCTATCAGGGAATCATCCCCAGTGCGTGGCCACAGTATTTGGGCTGCTGATGCAAACCCAGAGTTTTAAGCACTGAAAATCCTTGCACACAGTGTTAGCAGAGCTAAAAAACTGTCAGCAGAAGAACAAGTTCAAGCGGGTGGATCTGCCTCAACTGTTTGGTTTAAGTCTGAATGGAGAGTTTAAAAAGGTTCTCCTTTGATTTTGTTCTCCCTCCTCCCCCTTTTTATGAAACAAAATCTGACCCCTCTCCCACCAAACCCCATGAAAAAGCAACTATTGACTCCAATTGTACAGGACTGAGGGCTCCTGATAATTTACAATTCACCCTTATTTATCCCATTTCACATCAGCCCTCAGCAGTATTTTCCAAATGTCAGGTTTTTACAGACTTAATGAGATTTAAAAAAGCATGTTCCTTTCGTTTTGCATTTTATGCTTTCAGCTGTGACTTCCATAAAATCGTTTTGGTTAGCAAACAAGATGGCTGTATGATTAAAGAAAAAAATGCATCTCATTTTCCTCATTCCCATCTATAGATGGAGAAGGAGCAGCCAGAGCCAAAGTGTTTTATATAACAGCACTTTGCTTGCGAGGAGACAAAAAAAAAAATAAAAATAGGAAAAAAAAAAGAGGAATAGAATTATAGAGTTGCAGAGAAATGAAATGTTTGAACAGAAAATAATTTCCCTAACTTGTAGCCTGGAGGCATAACCTGTCATAGCTCTGCATGAATTGAACAGTCAGGGAGTTCAAGTTTTTTTGCAGCTTACCATAAACGAATATGCTCCATCATCTCATCCTCAGAAGACAAGGATTCTTTTTCCACTGTATTTAGAACAGAAAAAGTGATTCTAGGGCTTAATAGCATTAGAGGGAACCATCAGAAGCCAAACACAGATGGAGACTAGATGGAAGGTGACAAAAAATCCCAAACCACACACCACTAAAGACACAGAGCCAAGTGGCAATTCTATTTTAAACTCTTCTAGAGACCATGGACTAATCCACTCATATCCTACAAGAATTGCAGCCTGGTTTACATACTGATACCCAGAATACCTGGCAGATTTCCACATGAAACAGAGAGCAGCACACTGTGAGTCTCAGTGTGGTGGGTCAGCCTCAGAGGCTGCTGCAGGAGGAGAGCCCCACAGCAGGCTCTGCCTTCTGACAGGGGGAGCAGCAGGGCTGAGAAAGAAAGAAAAACTCTCAAGAAAGAAATGAACTACTTTAAAATCTGCATTGAACAGATCAGGCAAGATTCTCTTCTCCCTTGATCTTTATAGGCTGCAGGTCTGAAATCAATGCAGAAAGCACAGTAAGGTGCAAGTCCTGGAGGCTGCTCCACAAACAAGACACAGCTGAACAAAACAAGTATTTTTCCTAAGATATTCTCTGTCCTTCAGCCTCCTCAGGACCATAGAAACACTGTGGAATTGATAGTGACCCAAATGCTGCTCTCTGAGCTGCTCATGGGTCAGAAGCAAAGCACAAGCTCTGCCAGGGACACAGGCTGTGTTATGGATTGACAGCTCCTGCCTGGAAAAATGCAGAGTAAGAGACACACTGAAGAACCCTCAGCTGGCAAGAGGAGCTTTGTTACCCATTCTCAGGCAAAAATACTTCTCTATTTTTCCTCTATATTACATTATGAAAAAGTCCCCCTGAAGAAAGCAGGTCTATACTGGGAAACCCCTAAAGAAAGTCAGAGCTGACCTGGTGCCAGACCTTCTCTGCCTTTATTGGCTCAGTTTGCTCTTCCTGTGCTTCTGTGGGACAAATTTCCCTTTTCCAGGATTTGCTCTAAACTATCTCAGTTCAGGTCTCAAATTGCTACAGGTATTCAAAAATCCTTCAGTGATCCAAGTGCTCTCTCCTGGAAAAACAAATCTCTGCCATCCCTACCCTGAAGTGTGACACCCCCTCCTCAGAGAGAAATAAAGTATTTTCCTGTGCAAGATCCCACTCTGACAGTAATTCCCTTTTTACAGAAAGCCCACACTGGAACCATCCTGACCCAAACCCACAGGTTTCCAGCCCTAGACTCTGCATGAGAGAGAGTCTGCAATAAAAGCAGTGCCTCTGGCACACTAGGTGCACCTTATTTGCACAGGGAAGTGGGTGCCCAGCTCTGGGTTACCTGTAACTCACAGGTGCTTTCCTTTCCCATCTCCACTGGGAGATGGAGTTCCCTTCATTGCTTTTAGTTGAGCTCATGTTCAAGCTGGCAGCTGGGACAGTTTGTTGAAGGTCAGAGGGAAGATTTAAATAGATCTGCAAACTGCACCCAATACCTTCCATTTCTGCTCCAGCATCCTACCACTAGATCTTATTTTCTCTCCACAAGGAGTGCTTCCTCAAGAGAGGGAAATGTCAAGAAATCAGCATTCAGAGGCAACACTGGGAGAAAGCCACTCACACAGAGCTGCCCCACCACCAACTGTCCCCACAGCTGCTTTGCCCATGTCCCCCTGTGAACAAAGGGACCAGGGGCACGGTGTGACCTGCTGGGAGCAGGGGCTCCTCCAGAGCACTCCGCCTGACCTCGGGGTAATGAACAGAATTAATATGGCAGAGCCTCTAACACGGCACCACTTCCCAGCAGCACAGCCACAGCCTCTAATTGATTAGTCCATAAAAATCTGTGCACTAAATTGAAAGGAGCTGCACTAATTCTCTTTTATGTTAAATTTCTGTCTTTCTCCTTTATCGAATCCTTCGTCGAATGTCCCTTTTGCTGCCTATTGTGGGCTTGCTCTGGGCCTGTTTTCCTCTTGCCCAGATTAAGTACCTAATCAAAATCTTGTCTCCCTTAATGGCATAAAATTGAAAGATAGATATTGCACTTTACACAGCTGATTAAACACTAGAATGTGGCTAAATGCTTTACAGGGCTTGTTACATTAACTAACTCTGTCATCTGCCAGCTATCTTATAATTGCATATGCTCATGTTGCCACTGGTGAAGCCAAGGTAAGATTTCTTTTCCCTCCATTACCTCTTTCCAGTCTCCCTCCCTCCACATTGCCACCCACCAGCAGCAGGTCAGAGAGGAGCTTAGAACTCCCCTGCAAGAACCAGCTGAAGAAAAACTGTCTGGTGGTGACTGACTCTAATTTGCTGTATGTTCAACGTCCAGTCACTGGTTTGTGGCCATCTAAAGTGACTGATTTGATGGGAAATGACAGTAAATATACCTTTTATTTCTGAAGGAAACAATCCTGCCCACACTTCTTGTCAGCTTTAGTGCTGGGCACCTTGTTCCACGAGGCTGGAGAAAGCAAGGATAGAAAAAAATTAAAAGTCTTTACACTTTGTTTAAGAACACATTTTTAAAAGTCTGAACTTCCCACTGGCTCATCAAAGCAGGATCTCATGTAGGTGTTTCACATCTTTCACATTGGCTTTTTTCTTTCACTCTAATAATTATGCAGATGGACTTTCTGGAACATTTACAAGTCTATCCCAGCTGATTTGCCTTTCAGACAAGAGTTTCACCTTCTGCAAGGCACTCACAGAGAATGATCTCTAAATTCTACCTTCTACTGGATTGTTTTGAGAAAGGAAAGAGCAAACCAACCCAGAAAAGCCATTCCAGAAATCTTTTTGGAAGAAAGAAAAGCAATAGATATTTGTTAGCTGTTCTTAGGAATTGTTAACAGTTGAAACATTAATCAGGGCTTGTATTTTGTTTAAGGATACAAACCATGTTGCCAAATGCTCTGCAGGTAAGATGTGTTGTCTTTGTCATCCACAGACACAGCAATTTTAGAAGCAGACCTTTGCACAAATATTTGTATATAGATTTAAAGTAATTGCCAAAACCCTCCTCCCTTTTAATACAGAAAATAGGCTGCACATTACACCCAGCCTGTAAAATGAGGAAAGCTGGTTCAGTTCATGTGCATTTCTTCCTGACCCAAATCTTTTGCAAAGAACCTATTTGTTAAGCAATAAAATAACCATCCATTTCTGGTCCATATATTACCTTAAAAACCTTTTTTCTTATTTCTAAATTCCACTGCAGAAGGTGCTAAAAGTCTCTTTTTGCCACCTACTTTCTAATTCTTCACCTTCTTACACAAAAGCAGGACTCCAGGCAGGCAAGGAGGCTCTGTGTGGGAGTCACTCCCTCTCTGAGGGATTGCATTCTCAGCCCACTAATAAAGCTACCACTAAGCTTGGCCCTAAAAACACCCAAAGGCCCAATTTTCTTCCCAAGGGCTCAGCAATGAGGCTTTACTGGGTGGGTTCTCCCTCCCCAGTTTACAGAGGTGCTAAATCAAGTGGAGCTCCAGCAGACATTACAAATCTGCCAGCAGTTAATAATCGATTAATTGTTTTCTTATCCCACCAGGATGCTGCACCTTCTCATCTTCCATTCTCCTGAAACCACACAAATCAGTTCATGGTACCTTTGTTAATGGCTCATAAAAGCTTACTAGAGGCTATTATGAAATCTTTACTAAGTGCTTGTTTTTAAATATTCATGGAGGCACAATATATACCTTAATAAGACATGTAGCAAGTTACAAAACTGAACCCTGCACTAAACATTAAGGTCCCAGGAAAGATTCATTTGAAAGGAAGGCATCCACAGCTCTCTCTTAATCTCCCTTTTTCTTGATCTAAAGGTAATCTTGCCAAATCCTTTTGCCTGCAGTTTCACACTTATTAAAATTCTTTGGTTTAAGCTGATATACTGATTCCAAATTTCCTCCTGGAGGAGGAGAATATTCCCCTTCATATGAAGATCAATAGGCAACAGTAGGTAACAAAACTGATTTGGCAGGTTTCAAGGAAAAGCTGTAAGTTAGTTCAAGATTGATCTGCAGGTATCAAAAGTAGGTGGAAATTTACTCAGGAACCAGCCAAAACCACCCCAAACTGGTCATTCAATACAGACAATTCTTCAACAGTAAGCATTTTCTCAACAGAAAAATGAATGGCTCCGTGACCCACGGAGCTGGACCCACAATTTAGAGGAGTTCATAAAAGCAAGACCAAGTCTGACAATTTTGTCCCAGTGCTTAGTGGACATTTGGCCAAAGCCACATTCCCTTGGCAGTCCTGCAATTCAGCACAACTGTCAAAGCCCTTCTAGCAGAGGCACAGCAATCCAGCAGGGTATTAAATCTACTTACAGAAGGATGAGGAACAGCGTTTTACCAGTTCTA
Organism: Alaudala cheleensis; assembly: GCA_013398995.1. Taxonomy (NCBI): domain Eukaryota; kingdom Metazoa; phylum Chordata; class Aves; order Passeriformes; family Alaudidae; genus Alaudala; species Alaudala cheleensis. The sequence goes on along the minus strand of VWYE01022570.1, from coordinate 268,885 downwards.
CCCAATGCCATCAATCCCTCACTTCCAGGATCAGGTTCACAAAGAAATACATTGAATCCTTTTATATGTGTGAGCCCCAGTGCTCTGATCCCTGCCAAACACCTATTTATGCACTGGAGCAGGTTTGGGAGGAATGGAATTCCCATCATGTGCTCTCCAGCAGAGAACACCACGGGCACCAGTGTGCAGGCAGGAATGTTCCATTCCCAGGGCTGCTCTGATGAGGTGCTGAACACAACTGATGGGGTGAGTTACCAATGCCTCAACAGCATCACAGCTCCCCTGGACCCCCCAGCTGCCAGGCAGCCAGAACAGAGCCATTGTGCCCTGCCCCACCAGGGTGGTCCAACCAGCCCCAATCCTGGGCCTCTTCCAGAGCCTGAGCTGTTTTATCTGCTTAACTCTGACACCTCCTGCAGTGGCAGAAGGATGTGCTGACACTTGCTGAACTTCAGACCCACCTTCCAGCATTGTTCCTTCTCTCCCTTCCCCAGAAAGAGTTTGTGGGGGTCTGAAGGGGATGGGGAGGGCAGCACTGGGGTAAATGACCCCTGACAAAGCGGGGAGTGACTGAGAAAACTCTTATTCTTAGCTTTTTGGTTTTTTGCAAATGGTTTTCCAGTACAGGAATATTTGGAGATACTCTCCTCCTCCCAGGATCACAAAAGATCCAAAGCAGCATCACTCAGTGGTGTTGGACATCTGCACCATGTGGAAAGCTGTCCCTAACCCAAAAAAGACAGCAGTTACCAGGATGTATCCACCAGTTTGCATCCTGGGCTCTGCCTTCTTCCACAGACCCTCCAGGCAGTGGGGAGCTGGAGCAGGAATTGGACACAAACATCCCTGTGAGGAGTCAGAGTGAAAAGCCATGGAAGAGAAGCCCAAGCAGGAAATCAGGAATTACAACTGTTTTCAACAGAAGAGTCACCATCAGTGATGCCTGCAAATGCCTCAGCAGCTGCACCCAAATGAGCTTTGAACTGCTAAATAACAGAGCAGGCTCTGATCTGCCCTTCTGAGATGTGTTCTGGGTGAATTCATAAGAAAACTAAAGTAAGAGAAAGACATTACCAGAAAGATCAAGATAATTTCTTCACTTCAAACCCCTGCATCTTCTTTGCTGATCCTCACTTCTCAATTCCCATTCTATTTCTCCCCAGGGACTGTTTGATTAAATATATGTGAATAAAAAATATCCATTCCCTTTTGAACTAGGTTAAATTAATAGTGACCTGAATCAGACCCCACAGTCCTGACAGCAATTACTTATCAATGGATCATTATCCATCTCTAAATACAATTCCTTGCTCTTTCCAAATTTTTTTAAGTCTATTAAAAAAAAAAAAAAACACATTTGCAGAAAAAATTTGACAAAGCCAGGATTTTGCCAGAGGTGTGGGATGGACTTTAGACAAAGAACAGACATCAGGGAACAAAAAACTGTTACCATTTTCTCACCTCCTTTTACAATTTTCTTCCCATGTCCAACAGACAATCAGAAACAGAAAGTGAACTCAGATCCAAACAGAAACAAAATCCAAAAAATGTCAACTATCTTACTATGGCCACAACTGCTATTTTAACACTCTGTTTTCTTCTTTCCTGGTCACAGCATGCCATGAGGAAGGTACAGCTCAAGCCATGAGATGTAACTTTGGGATTCCTAATTAAGAGAAATATTTTGCTGAGATTTTCGAAGATTCTTTTTTATTTGTGGACCACATTGAACAACAAGATCTCTTGTACTTATTCCGGAATTCAAAAAGTTTTTCAATCCAATGCCTGTAACACAGATGAAAAAATGCCATTATTATACCTCTCATACAAGAGGATTTTAGATCTCAGGGCAGCCCAGTAGCAAGGCAGACACATCTTCAGAGCAAGTGATTCCTCTCAGCTGGTGTCAGAGATTTGCTCAAGTGGAAATTAAAGGTCTTACTGCAGGATTTTAGAGTTGTTGTGGCTGAATGCTCTCACTTTGCACACTGAAACAAGATCTATTTCTCAATCCCTGAATGAACTTGACAGCTGAAGACATTTGTCCCACTTGCCTACAGTAAAGGAACTGCAAATAACTACTTGTCTTTAAGGAATTCATGCAATCACATTTAAAACATAAAGGGGTTACACAACCCCAAACTCTGACATTTGCCTTAAGCTCCCAGAGATCTCCATCAAGGCAGCCTGGCCAGGCTGGAACACTCCTGGCCATGGACTGCAGCTCACCAAAGCTGCTTTACTGTGCAAGGAGTTCCCACTGTTGAGCAGTTCAAAGTGAACACAATAGCAGCACTTGAATGGCAAAGAGCAGTGGCATTATTTAAAAAGCCACACTGAAGTGAAATTAAGTTTTAAAATACTGACAAGTTGAAAAAAAAAAAAATCTGGATAGAAGACCAGCACTGACATCCTTCTATCTCAGGTGGGACAGCCCCCAGAAAGGGCTACACCATCAACACCAAGATCTCTGTGCTCCTGATCCAAAAGTAAACAAACCTTTGTACTGTATTGAATGCTGAGAGGGAGAACAAACCCTCTTTTCACATCACTTAATCCCACTGACCTCAAAAACATTGTTCCTAGTCTCTCTCTTATCCTGGACATGATCTCAGAAGTAGACTGGGCATTGCTGAGTTTACTGATACACAATTATAGTTTGGTCCATATGTAAAAATGAAGATTTGCAAAGCTACAGAAAACTGAAGGTTTGCAAATTGACATCACTTGAGGTTCTAGATTTCAATTTCATTAAAGACTTTAAATCCAGAATGATTTGGACAGAAGAATCCCTGTTTTGTCCATCTTTAAGTGCCAGACAATCATCATCCAAAAAAGAAAGTGAGTAAATACATAAATAATTCATGTAACCAGAATTTAACCATAATGAATTCAATCCCTTTTTACTGTAAAGGGAAAGTTATGCTTGCAGGCATAGTTTGGGCCTTGTTTTTAAATGCAGAGAATAGTAAAATAGATGCAATGTTTATGAATTATTAAAACCTGCACAAGGATTTCTTTTCCTCTTCCACAGCTTCTTGTTTAATCCTTGTTCATTGTTGGGGGCTCTGGGGATGACTGACATTTAACACATCTGTGCTTCCTCACCCACTGACATGGGGGGAGAGGGAAGCACACACACACACAAGCATTTGCAGATTGCAAATGTTCCAAACTTTCATTTCCCCTCACTCCCCACATCCCCTGAACCAAGCCTCTTGCAAGGAGAAGACACAAACATTCCCATCTGGAAGAGTGTCCCAATCACATCACTTCATCTGTTATGTGAATAAGAATTTTTCTCACCTTACAAATAATAGATATTAAGGATTAACAAATCTGGGGATTGGTGGTTTTATTTGTTTTGTTTTTAAATGAAATCATATCCTTATTTTGTAGATGCTGTGGTGGTCAGGGGACAGGTTTTGATGTAATGATAATATTTTTTCTTAAGAAAAAATGATAGTTTAGGGGATATATTTAGGAACAGGGATTTAGAGATTTGCAACCTGAAAATACTTGAGCATCCCATCATATACCAGTTTTCAGCACACAAACAGATCCCCACAGAGTGCTGGCAGCATTAGCCACTCCATTATTCCCTGGACATTTACAGCATCAGCTGCTTTATAAAACCTATTTCCTATTTTCACAGGGAACAACAAGAACAAAAATCCAGGCACAAATTAATCACATTGTCCCATATGGAGAAGTTTGAAACAATGGTTAATTCACTGTTACAGCAATAGTGGTCTGGGTATAAATGCCAGACAAGATTCCAGGTGGAACAACTGATCTAAGAAAAGGGAAAACAGTCCAGAAGTGACTGGTTATTTCCAGCCCCCCCATATCAAACTCTAATCAGAAGATATCACCCTCCCTGGTGAAATCTGCCTTGTTCTAAAGGCAACAGAGCAGAGAAGGATGAGGAATCCACAACAGCAGCACTTCCAGGAGCAATATAATTTTCCAGAGAGGGATTTAACAGATCTGGGTGTTTTGAGACTAATTCAGAATATTTGAGGCATTGAGGAGTTCAGAGTAACAAAAGAATAATTTGCAGAAAGTAGGGCCACAGTAGACTACCCATGTCCATTAGTACATTCCTAATTAATGTGCCAACGATGCAGAGTATTTCTAAGACTCCTAATGTCAACCTTTTGCCTGTGCTCCCACTGTGCACATCTACCTACCTCAATTCTGGTGCACAAACTGTGTCCCAGAGACTGATCATGTCCATGGTAAACCACATATTGATGTAGGCAGGCTTTTAATCAGACTGTAAAAACAGGCTTGAAAGTTTACTCTGAGAAACAAACATAACATCAGAATTAAAGACAAAGATAACAGGACAGAAAATGCTTGTGAGCTGCTGCAGCTTTTGTGCTCCAACCAAGCCTGTATTTCACCAGTGACACAGGGGGTTGCAACTTGTTTTTAAAAAAAAATCCAAGCCTGAAAGTACAAAATACCAAATGGGAGGAGAGGGAGCCACAACTTTGGACAAACTGTATTTTTCCTTAAAATAAAGATAGGAACCAAAACGTTTCCTGTATGAATTGTAGCTGTAGCTCAGGGTTACACTCTGACACTGCTGCAGCACCTGCACTAAGTGAGGCTGCTGGGGTTGTTGGGTTTCCTCTGGCTGCACTGAGTTCCAGTTTTGCTGCTTACAGCAGAACACAAATAGAAGAGTGAGAGGCAAGAGCTGCAGCTCAAACCCTCCTGCCTGGTGTCACAGCCTGTGCTGATATACCAGATCAAGAATAGGTTTGTATCAAGTTACAGAATATTATGCTAAGCTGAAATATTTAAGGAGACATAAATCTTACTTTACAGCTATTTTTCAGGAGTATTTAAAACTATTAAGTGAATAAAAGAATAATACTCTTATAATAATAAAATATATTCTTGCCCTGAACAACTCTAAGCTTACTGCAACTTCACCTTGCTAATAAGTATTTTTGTTTTATTTCTAGATTTTTTCTACAATTTTCTTTGTCCTTTTCTTATTTCTCCTTCCTAATCACCAATAAATCCATCTCTGTTCCTAAACACACTTTATCACCATATTATCCATGGCAAATGGCACTAAAATAAAACACATCCTCCTTGCCAATGAGAAATGGGAAAAGCTTGCCATGGTTTTAATGAAATTGTGTATGTGTGATGTCTTCATTGTATAAAAGCAACTATTTAACTGCTCACTAGAGGAGTTAACAAACAACATGTTTGTACTAAAATCTTTGAGATTGTAGGATATTCCTATGGAAAATTCTTTCCAGTCTCCCCAAAAGATATTATATTTAAGTGTTCTTTTAATTTTGTTCATTTTTACCCCTGGGGTTTTTTTTAAACATCCACCACCATTATTCTGCATGTTTAAATTGCTGCCAGATAGCTTATTAATAAACACAGGGAAACAAAAGCTATCTCTTTAAATCTACTCTGCTGTGCTCTAAAAATTCTGAAGAGCACACAAATGAGATACAAAGCAGCTGCCAAGTGTGCAAGTAAAGCTTGGCCTGGCCAGTAATAAGCAAAAACTATTTAATCTGCCTTAACACTTTGCAATCTATGCAAAAAATATTTCCAGGAGCAACATCAAACCCAAAAATGATCAGATAAAGTTTTGACAGTTAAAGAAGAGAGATGCAGAAGAGGAGATCAATATTTTCCTTAGCTAGCAATCTATTTACCAGTTCCTGGGGATTGTTGATCAAGATTTTTCAATCAAAATTTGTCCATGACAACACAAACTTTTGGGAGAACCAACTGTACTTACAGAGACAGCTTTTAGAGTAATAACTTTATTACCATTAAATGCAAACACACCTGAAAGGGTGTTCCCAGAATTCCCATTTGAAAAAGAAAAAATAAATAGCTGGAAAAAGCCCCACCACCACAAGTCACAACAAGCCACTGTATTATGGTTTAAGGAGGATGATGCTCCAACAAAAGCAAGGTTTTCAACTCTGAAATGAGTGTACAAAAAGTTGCATCTTCCAAGTTTACCAACATCAAATAACCTGAGCAGGTAACTGAATTTCTATTCTCAAAACAGAAAATAAAATGTCATTTCCAGTCTGACATTTCACCTAAATGCAAAAAGGGAAAGAAAACCTTAAGTATTCTAACTTTTCTTTGTAAAGAAATGGCTGTTTACCTCACATTATATAGCTTGGAAAGCAAAGGGGAGTTGTGAGTAAATCGAGTCAGTGACTGCAAAATGATCTGAAGTTTAAGGAGGGAGCACTGGGTCATATTCTGGCTTTCTGCAGAGAAATAAACCTCGCAAAGAGAAGGCTGGGCACATCACAAAACTTGTGCACTTCAAACGTTTAACAAAACTAAACAAACATCCTGCTGTAACTTTTACCCAACTTAGTGGGTAAAAACTTAGTTTTAAAATCAGTTTCCTGTGTGATGTTACCTTGGGCAGCCTGTCAGCACAGAGCAGTGTGGTAACAGCTGAGGTGCCAGCCCATTTACTGCTGCTTTCCCTCTTCTGGTGAGGAAGACTCAGAAAGGAAATTGCACAATCTACTTTGTTATTTAAAAAAAAAAAAACACCAAACAAACATACATTTC
>VWYE01022570.1:184306-262285 GCA_013398995.1 Alaudala cheleensis | reverse complement strand
CAAAAAAACAAAACAAAACAAAAAAATAACCAAACACATTTCTGGAAAGAAAACTGGCACTATTGCAGCTGTGAAGGCACAATCTCAGTCCCACGTGCCACACAGTACTTGGACAAGGATTCCCCACCAAAGGAGTGGGACCTGCTGCCTGTCTCTCCTCCAGCACCTCTCATAAACTCCAGGAAGCTCACAAAGCTACACTGACTGAACATGTTATTTCCCAGACAGCTCCAAGTAAAGCATTTGAGTTACAGACCCAATTTTGCCACAGTTTCTCTTCTAAAACAGAGCAAAACCTTCCCAGGGCTATTGCTTTCAATTGGGAGGAGAAAAAATGAACAGCCCTGACACAGAATACACCAAGGATTCATTCATGGTGGCACAACAGCAAAATAAAACCCCACAACAAGGCAGCATTTCTGCTGCCCCCACAGATCCCCCCTTTATTTGCCTAAAACCACCTGTATGAGATGCTGTGCATTACTGTGCTACTTACACACCTCCTAAGCACAGCTTTATTTTGGCTGGGTTTTGCAGTGTCCCACAAAATGTCACTGGTTTGAATTTTGCAGCATATTCAGCTTGGTCAGAAAGCATCCTTTTCACATAAAAAGGAAGGGAAAGGGAAGAAATTGTGAAAGGGAAGAAATTGTAGCCATCTATGGAGCAGGAACAACCCAAATGTGGCCCTGCCTACTATCGCCAAGTAACCTGTGAACATCTCCCCTGTTCCTCTGCTCCTCTTTTACAGTTCTCAGGTGATTTGGAGCAATCTTTTGCAGCTCACTGCATGTTTAGGAACAGTTATCTGCTCCAAGGGTTCCATGTGACACACAGCTTCAGCCTTCCTTTGTTTGGTGGGAACCTGGTCAGCAGAACCCCAGCCAGTGTGTGATGAGCAGAAAACACTCATGCTGGTCTATGAATTGCCATTACTGACATGCAAAAGCACATCTTGGTATGTACAAGAGCTACTTAAGAACCTGCAACAACAAAATTATCTTTAATCTTTTCCAGGAGAGATACATGGCATTCAAGTCAGCAGTTTGGGATGTTTCTCTTCCTGGTGGGTGTGTGTCCTCACCTGAGGCTTCCTCATGGCTGTTGGACATCACCATGCACCAACTGCCCATCAAAAACCCACCCTCAGTCATCCTCAAAGCATGAGAAATAAGATTGTAAAACTCACTTGTCAACTGATTATTTGGTGTTTGTGGTTGGATTTGTCTCCACACAATTTTCATCCTAATTAAGACTTCCGGGTGAATCCCCAATACAAATAAGATTAATTTGGGAAGAGTAAATACAGAGGAACAAATCACAGTCCAAGTGCACAGTCTCAGAGCCTGGAAAACTGCAGAATCCTGCTTGCAGATCGTCTCAGCCAGCTCTAATCATTTATTTAAAAAGAGACTAACAGAATAGTGTGTCCTGGAGGATGAAAGCATATGTTAGTCTCAGCGTGGATTCCTTCAGGAGGGCAGCACAATTATCACATTCAGCACTACCCTAACTCAAGCCTTCTCTTCCATTTTCTCTCTTTAAACACCAAGTGAAGTGCACATAAATAATTTGACTGCACAAAATGCAGCTCTGCCCACTGAACTGTCACCAAGGCAAGGCAGTCACCAGCTGGACAAAGGACAGGCTGGATGGTCCCAGCACAGGGGGCTGCTTACAGCTGCTCTGCCCCTCTCCATGCTAACAAGACCTCTGACTTTTGGGTTTGCTTGGGGACTGACTTTTGGGGCGTGGTTTGTTTTGATGCTTTGTTGAGGATTTTTTGAATTTTGGTTATTTAGAGGGAGTTGGTTTTTTTTTAGTTTGCTTGTAAACCAAAGAGCCTTCATCACAGCACAAAACAGGTGAGAGCAGCATCCTCTGGCAGTAGCTTTGGGAACCTGTGTCACCTGTCCAGATGCTTTTGGGTTCTCCTACAGAGTCCAAGGCAGGGATAGGCAAGCCAAGCATAAACTCTGCATATGGACATGAAGTGCCTTCCTTAACTCTTGGGAAGCAAGAGCCTGACACAATCTTAACACAACCCAGAAATGAAACCTCTAAAATGAAAAACAAAGTAATGCCATCCTTCCCTGCTAACAGAGGGCCTCCACCCTGCTAATAAATTCCTTGGAAAGAGATTTACTGAACAGGCAACTCAACGTAAGCTCCCAGCACAATGTTGTGACAGGAGTGGCTAATGTTGGTTTTAGAGGTATAAACAAGAGGAGCAGTAAGCAGGATTGATGAAGTGATTATACTTTTATTTATGACATTGGTGAGACCAGTAAAAGGCACACAAAGCTCGGTTGCAGAGTTGCAGCTCTCTAAAGAGTGTTGAGAAAAAACAAAGATGTGAACAACTGGGGGTTGGTGAATAACTGGGACCTCAATGAGAGCTGAAAGAGCTCAATCTATTTAGCCTATCAACAAAGATTGAGAGGTAACTTGATTAGTGTATAAGTACCTTCATGGGGAGAAAACAAAGGGTATTAAATGGCTCATTAATCTATCAGAGAGAGGCATAACAAAAACTAATGGCTGGAAACTGAAGCCAGACTGATTTAAATTTAAAACTAGGCACAATTTTTTTTTTTTTTCTAAACACTGTGGGGTATTCTCCAGCTTTTGATACATTGAAATCAAGAAATGGATGCTGTCTGGAATACCTGCTTTAGGCAGACACAAGTTACACTGTAGTTAAGTACAAAAGCTATTGGAATCAATACTGTGGTAACCAGGAGAGATGCAGTGGCCTACAATGCACAGTGAGTCAGAGGGACAGTCCAGGGATCCCTCTTGGCCTCAAATCCCATGGATCTATGAACAAGGCATTTCTCTGCCCTCCTAATGAATCCAATAATTCTGATTTTCCTCCTACATTCAGCCATGAACAAGACTCCTGTAAGTTCCTGTAAGTTGTAGAGATCAGAGCAGAATCTGAAGCCGAGCTGAACAATGTGCTGAGACATAACCCAAGAGTTAATTATTTTGCTTGCTCTTTAAAAACGGGGTTTGCATTCATGAAGAGCATTAGATTGATGACACTGATAAACTGAAAAGGGAAACGGATAGGAGTGGAGAAAATAGGAATTTAAAATGGTTCAAGCACAAAAATACCTCATGCAGCACGATGCCTGCAGGACTATTCTGTCAATTAAAGTGTGTTCATCACTCACATTTTTTCTGCCCCAGACTTGCAATACATATCAAGGAAAAGGGTTGTTGGTAAGCAATTATGCATTTACCAAAGCAGAATCATAGAATTTACATTTAAGTAATTCAAAATTTTCCTAAAAATGATCAATATATTTAGAGGGGAAAAGAAAGAAAGGTGGTGGCAGGCTATAACTTTTAAGACCGTCTAGACAAGTTAAAGAACAACAGTAATTTATTTGAGCTAAACTGATATTTCCAGAGTTAAGTTAAAACTGCATAAACAAAGCACTTTCTTTGGCTCAGCATTTGAAATAATTTGAAAGAACCTTTAGCAGCACAAAGCCCATTTTCTTTGGGATTTTAAAATTTGGCCACCACACTGAAAACTCCCTGCTATCTCTGCACAGCCCTGGGATTGTCTGCATGCAGACAGGACATCCAGTGACACAGCAGTCTCCAGCTCAGAGTGGGGCCAGAACAGCACAGACTCTTTGCACAGCCCATCAGATAATGCTCCTCATGACCAGGGATTCCCAGCAGAGCTGATGATGGGAGATCTCTCAGCTTTCCCCAAGTTCCGCCAGGCACCACCAGTGCAGGAACACCCTGTCCATTGGCACCAGAGCAGAGCCAGGAGGTGCTTCCTGTCCCCATCTCTCCTTGCTGCTTCCTCCTGCAATTATCAACTCTTTGCTTTCAAAGAGGGCTCAGTTCACCCCCTCTATCAGTGGAGATTTCGGGTCTCCCTCCCTCGTCAATGAAAACCAGCATGAATGAAGCCAGCTTTGTCCACACTCACACTGCAGATACCCACGAACTCCAGGAAGCTGAGACTTAATTTGATCTGAACCCCCCCCCAGCCAATGCATTTTAAAGACAGAACCACAAAGCCAATCAATAGGGACCATTCAGATACTTGCTGTCAGCGGCTAAAAGAAAATGGATACCGAGAAAGCCATAACTATGATAAATTCAGGCGCTGCTTCTCTCTGACTAATGTAGGCACTAAAACACTCCATGAATATCCTGCTTTGAAACGTGTCATATTTCTGAGAGGCCAATCAATCTCAGGTTCTCAGTGGACCACATTAAAATACATTTGTCACTGTAAGTTTATGAAATATTGATGGTGTTTTTTAGGGGGGTGTTAGGACGTGGAGAGGTGGATCAAAAAAAAGGGGGAAAGAGAGCTACTTTAATGAATTATCTTTAGGCTAGAAGGAAAAGAAGAAACAAATGTAGGTGCTTATTGTGGATGAGGGTGAAAAACAGGAAACAGAATTGCTTACTGAAGGAGGACTTTTGTTGGATTAATAGGGAAGATCACGTGGGTGAATACAGAGGCACTTCAGTATTTCAAGCTCAATTTGAACTAGATTTATTATTTTATTAAACTTTTCACTTTCTAAATTTGGTATCTAGTACAGAAAATAAAACCAGAGCTCCCTTAATGACAGTCACAGAGGGGGAATTAAGAGTGTATCAGTGTTCCAGAGGGGAGCAGGGTTTCAGTGCACCAGGCACTGCATCATATTTATGCCTGAAAGAGGGAACGAGCCTGTATGTGCTAGCAAACCTCACCAAGCAGGCACACACACTCCCCATGGAAAAGAAATGGAATAAAACATGGATACACAGAGAAAACCACCATTCCTATGGATGCATCTACACACACTCAATCCCTGATGTGCCTCGGTATTTTTCACCACAAAATTTTCCATGTTAAGGAATTTATGGTCAGAGTAAGTTAAAGACCAGAAATGAGCAAGAAGGAACTGGGGACCAAGGTGGAAATGGGAGCCATGTCACACAGAGTAATTAATTTTAGATCATAAAGGAAGCCTGTTGCAGATCCAAGCTGGGAGCCCAGGGCTTTCCAGACAAGGCCACTCCACCTTTCTGTAACCCAACCTGCTGAGCACCTCATGACATCCTCAGCTCTCTACACAAGCAGCTCCACTGAAGTCAATAAAGCTATTCACAAGTGTAAACTTAAGCCTGAGCTTAAATACTGTGGTACTGTGATCTATGTTTGTAAATCAAGTGTAGAACTAAAGCTAGTTTGTGTAAATAACTGGAAATTGGGTCATTTTTCACCATTTCTGTCAATGCAAAAAGCAGTTTTTCAGATAAGAACAGCAGCAGCATTCACCGAGGGAACAAAAAGTAAATCCTCATATGCATTTTTAACTCACAGATGCTAAACTTTTTTGGTAAAGATATTATGCCATGTCTATAGGAAAAACACTCTTAGGCAATAAATAGCACATTTTGCTTTAGTGATGAATTGCAACAAAAATAAATTGAAGCAGAAGCATAAAATTTTTCATTTTTCACAAATCTGGAAAAATATGAACTTTCTATTAGTTTTGGCCAGTGGCCCAAGCATCTTCCCTTCAACATTTAGGAAGAATTTCACTCTTCTCACTGAGATTATCCAAACAGATACACAGGTCTTTCCTCCATTTCCTTTGCCATAGTTTAGGTATTTTGGCTATAACGATTTGGCTGCTTAAAAAACTTGCATAAAAGAACAGTTTTTCTACCTTCACCCCAGCAATTTCAGCCAAATTGAAGACTTCCACATGCATGGAGGGCAGAGAGAAGGAAGCATTTTGTTTCCCCATCAATTAGAAGCAAGTTTAAACATTTCAGCATGTTCTAGGGAAGCAGAGTGATTTGCTAAAGAGTTTAATATTAATTAATATTGCTCTGCTACAGCACTTCCCAAGAACAGTAGCTCAGGTGCCCAAATCCCAATTTTTTCCCCCCACAAAAGCTGCAGTCTTTGATTAAAATACCTTTCCCACCCTGAACTGCAGTTTCCACTATGAATGAGACCTTCAACATAACTAAAATAGTTTTCTTTTCCCCATCCTGAATCTTATCTCAGAGGTTTGCAGGTTATTCTTTTCCTCCACACACCTGCAGCACACACAGACCTTACTCATGTGCCATGGCTGTATTAGGTCAGGTGTTGAGCAAACAAATAAAAAAGGGAATGGTTTGAGGCACATCTTTTAACACCTGATAGAAATTAAGTTTGGACTCAAATCTGGTGTCAGTGTGAGCCTGAGCCCTCCTTTGCAGTTACAGCAGCAATCACCTCAGGGCTGTGCTGACATGCCTCAGCTACTAATTACTAATATCACCAAGAACCATATTTTTAAACTTTGGGGTGTTTAGAGGAGCAAACTGCACCTGCTGGAGGCAAGGCCAGAACATGGTGAGACAGGAGTGTCCTTCCTTTGGGGACCTGCCAGCTCCTGACTGGCAGCCCAGCAATCTATCCTTCCAAGAGAAGCCCTCAGGGTACACAGCTCCCACATCTCCATCTCCCCACTGCTCCTGGGAAGGACAAGCAGGAAATGAGGTCCCTCAGCCAGGCCTTGGTGACAGGGCAGGGTGGGACAGCCAGGTCCCCAACAGCCCTGCCAGCAGCAAGGTGACAAACCCAGGACAGCCAGGTGTGGCAGGGAAGCAGCACAAGGCTGCCACAGCCCAGACCTGGTGCCAGAGCTCAGATGAAGCCTCTGCCCCTGACTGGCACCATGTGGCAGGGAGCCAGCGTGACCAGCACACCCATCCTGGCTGGCACCACTCACAGAGGCAGCTCAGCAGCTCCCCAGGCTGCTCCTTCAGGCCTCTGGTCTCAGATGAACTTGTTCAGGGTATTTTCTACAGCTTTGCTCCTGGCCATTCTCCATCCAACCTGCTTATCAATGCCTTGAGAAAGGGGCTCCATGGCTCCCTCAAGGAGACTCTTTGGCCACCTAAAAAGGCACAGTGGCAGCAGCTTTCCCTGCATGTTCAGAACTAGGTTTCTCCTTTGATTTAAATCTGTTATTTGTGGTATTACCCTTTTGCTATTAGTCTGAATAAAACCTCTCACCAAAATCATCCCAAACCAGTAAGAGCCAGAAGAGAAGCCCAATAAATTACATAACAGTGTAATCATCCATACTGAGACAAATTCAGATCCCAGTCCCTCCAGGCAATGTGGGGAAGGGCTGGGTGATCTTGACATCTCAGTTTCAAACCTCTGTATCTCTTCAATATGTGGGAACTGGATACTTTTATGTGGTCCCACTCTAGACAGGAATCAGATAATGCAGCCTAATGACCCCTCTGAGCCTTCAAGTCACTGCTGCCTTTGGGTATGTTTCTTAATAAAATGCAAAACCTATGAAAAAACCCCAATCCTTGATCTCCAAGCCCTCATGCCTTCTTGGCTGCATCAGTCCAGATCTGCCACAAGAGCTGGAGGCAACATTTGGAATTTCTTCCCACTTATCAGAGAATTATACTTATGTCAAAATACATACTAAAAAAGAAAAAAAGTTGCAAAGCTGGTTACTAGATTCATTAAGCACCAGGATTAATGTCATCTTTGATAATATTTTACACTCAGTGTTTTCATATGGCCTCTATTTACAGATCTAAGCATTCTATAAATATCTGCTGTGAGCACTCCAAGTTTTCACCCACAGCTCTCTTGACCCTGTGGAATTCACTCTTCCCAAAGGACAACCTGGGCAATGCACAACACATTTTTATATGATGCAGCATCGCTTCATGTTGGTTCTGGTTTTTACTTCACCTTATTTTGTATTTCAGCTTGCAATTCTGGCAGTAATTTTTGCATGCTGCTCAATGAACATTACACAAGTGTCTGTCCCTGCTGCCTCCCATCAGGGGAAAGCCCTGTGGAAGTTGTGCCTACACAAAAACAGGTGAACACAAAAACTTCTGCAAAGTTGCTTACCTTAGTCCTTAAAAGGATTGTCAGCTGGTGGTCAGAAATACTCAGCTAAGGCCAGTAACTGCTTAAAAATATTTCAATGGGAGTGTAAAATCCAGGAACATTTCAGTAGTCAGTACAATGCTATGGTCATGAGATATCCAATTCTTACAATCCCAGTCTGAGAAAGGAAGTTCCCTTTCAGTTTGGCCAGTCACAGTCAAAGAAGGGAAAGTTAGTCATTGGGGAAGTGTTTTTCCCCAAAATTCCACTTTCTGAAGTGTTGCTGTATAGATGAGTCACCTCACACAGTGACCAATGCCACAAAAACCTGACCTAAGAATAGATGTAGGCAAAGCAGCAACAAGGTGATTGCCTTTGAGAAGGAAAGAAAAAAACCAGAGAAAATTGTCAAATATAAAACAGTTTGTAAAGGCAAAAGGAAAAACAGGTATTTTAATAACCATTAATCAAGTGACATCCTAAAAACTCAAACCATTATAGTTGCTGAGGTCGTAGGAGTTGGGAACTGATCTTTGATGAAAAAAGGAGATCAGAGTGTGTGGAAAACACAAAATTCACATTCTGATGTTCTAGACCTTCCACAGACATATAGGATTTAAAATAGTCCAAGCTAATAAGCTACTATCTCACAATTTATTAGAAATTAATGTACCACGTTTCAGTGACTACTTTTATTATACGTTAAAATTATCCATTGGTCTCCCCCACACTCAAAATCTCTAGATCCTTTGCCAGTCACCACATTCTGAAGACAGTGGTTGCATTTCAAAAGTTGCATCAGAAACTTAGAAATCCTGGATGTTTCAGCTTCTCAAACTTTTCCTCCTGAAACTGAGAATCTGCCATAAAATACCCTGAGCGATTTCCTACATGGTTTAATATTAACAACTAGAAAAAACAAATCACACCTTACCTACCACTATAGCCAGACCCTGTGCCTATAGCAGACATTTTTAAAAAGCATTAAAAGTTATATAGATGTTGGTATAAAATTCAGTTTTCCAAATAAGCAATTTGTCCAGCAGTCCTAAAGGAAACAAAACACATCCTGGAAGTCATTTAGTATTTCTGCCTATTTATTTGGATTTTTTTAGTCTTTCTGGCCAAGATATTCATACAGACCTTATAAGATGCAAGATAAGCCATACAATTAGCCTAGCAAGGTAAAAAGAAAATGGAAGAAAACTAGGAAAACCTCAACAAATAAGTGACTATTTAAATCTTGGATATTCTTCCTTTGTTCAGGAAATGCCTGACCAATGGAAACTCTCCTGTTCAAACTTGGTGTCATCTTGAATGCCAAAAAGGGAAGAAAAAGTCATCTACAAAACAATTAGAAATAAGGTTTCAGCCTTGGGGGTCTTCCTCAGGGCATGGTGAAACTGGGACACAGCAAAACAAAACAACATCCTGTTCTTCTTTAGCCTAAGGAAGGCCCCATGGCCAAAATGCCTTCTCTAATCTAATTTTGTACTTCTGACAAACAGGTTGACCCTTCCCCTGCTAATTACTGCTCTGCAACTTGCCACTCTGCTCCAAGTTTGTCCCTTCATTTTTAGAGGTCACACACAAAGTAAAGCATTTCTCCAAGCCATCCTCAAATCCCACACCTTCATTTATGTCTGCAAAGATCAGCTTTGAAATGTTCACTTTGGGAGAAGAGGGAAGCAATATAACTAATTCTCCACTGCCTTTCACTGCTGCCACATCAACTCTCCTGGGCAGGAGGATGAAATGCTCCTGGTAGGAGTTTGCATAGCTGGATAAGACCAGCCAAGGTGCAGAGCAATGGAGAATAGGACCCAGCAATTTGGGGATGTCATGTGTAAAAAGGAAGAATGGTTTCTGTCACACAAGTTTATTGCAGCCCAGAAATGTCTACAGTAACTGTGGGCACATAACGTGATGTGCAAGGCTTTTATGAATGAGACCCTTGTGGCTTCTTGTCAGAACTGAATCTGAAGTGATGACAGGACATTTGTAAGTCTTTCCTGGGATGCTGAAGGACTTCCATAAGGGAACATGTTGAAGATTGGGCTCTCGAGGCTTTCATTCAAGAGGAGTCCTTCCAAAAGTTGTTGAAGGTTTTTTGGTAAGGAGCAACAGAGAGAGAAAGAGAGACACCCTCAGAAACCCTGAGGGACCTGAAGTGCAGGGTTTGCACTCTGTGTCTGTCATAGGGGAGGTGACAGGACACTGCAGGCTGAGGAAAAACAAGCAAACTCACACCTTTCTACTGATAATATCACTGTCAGAAACATGGTAATGATTTGTCTGCTGCCTAATTAGTTTGACTCTCCATGTACTCCAACAGTTGGCGTCACTTCTCTCCACTTGCAAGTTTGGAAAAGGTTGTAAGAAATCAAGGAGGCCGCAGGGGGGCCCTTCTCCCAGGCACTGCTGAGAATGGGTGTTCAAGGTGAATTTTACATCTGCTCAGCTCCAGTTCACACAGACAGACAGACAGACTTCAATACAGCAAACTCCTCAAGACCTCAGCTGTGGTTGCACTATCACCTTCTCCAAACTCTGCACCCAGCCTTGGGAAGCAGCTCCTGCAGCTTGGGAGGTCCCAGTGCTGCAGGCCTGGGAAGCAGCTGAGCAATAACTCACTAGTGCCTACCTCAGACAAAGGTGTACACTTGCACATTTTGTATTTTGGGGGTTTCAAACAACAATTAAGAAGGCAATCCATTATGAGTTCCAGTATTGCAAGGTTTGGTGGTGCATCCTGCCTCAAAGTCTGGTGAGCATCTGTGCCCTGCCTGTAGAAGAATTGTGCTACCAACTTAAGACACAAAAAGAGTTTGTATTCCAATTTACCAGAAATATGATCATAGGTAGAAATACTGCCAAACCAAAAATCATACAAGCATGAAAAGGTATGGAAAAGCATCCTCTTAGCCCTTATCTGAGTGTTGGAGCAGAGCACTTTCTGCAGACAGGGAATTTATCCTGCAGAGGCTTCTGCATGAGCTGCTTCAACTCAGATGAGCCAGCTCCAGCACACCTGCTCCCAGGATTTGTTATTCACCTCTCCCAGGTATCTTCAAAATACACTTCAGACTTTTTTGTCTGCCTCTCTGCACCCTTGTGCTACTCTTTGGCTCCTCACCATTTAACATCAGGCTCACTGTCAGCTTGACAGCATCCCCGTTTCCAAGTCTCTCTATCTCTGAACTTGCCAGAAGCTGTACAGCATCCCATTTTCCTGAAAGTGGGTTTATTTAAAAAAAAACAGGCAAAGGATGAGTCTGTATGAAAGACTGTTTTAAAAAACAGCACAAGTGAAAGTTGTCATCCCTGATTCCACTGATGAAATCAGTGCAAATCTCCTCAGATATGTGTCCTGTCTGTAAAACAAATGTCACTTTTGCCAGTGTCACAGGGAGGTCTGATGACGGGCTCATTAGTGCTCCTGGAGCAATCAGTTGGGGTGAGAGACCACGATGGGACAACAAGAACACCTCTCGAGTGGGTCCATTTCTGCTGTGCCTCAGTTGGAGCAGAGCAACACTCACAGGGGAGCCAGACTTGAGCAGTGGGAGGGGAAAGGACACGAGAGAATGTGGCTTCAGTTAAAAAAAAACACACACACAAAAAAACAAACAACCGCCAAAGCAAAAACAAACAAACAAAAAACCACCACCAAACAAAAAAGCGAGCAAGTCAGCTCTCTTGCTGCTAAAAGGAACAAACACCCCTTCACCTTCACAATTACAGGTGCCTTAAACAGCAGCCTTGGGATTGCCACTTTTGAAGTGTCGTTGTCTTATTTTCCAAAATGTTCCCAGAATTAACACTGTCTTTCACCCTCACGATGAGAGGAGAGCTGGGTTTTGAGCAGGAACATTCTGTGCAAGGCAGGTGTCAGACAGTTGGGTTCAAAGCCACCCTGGGGTGGCATTTGGCACAGCTGTCCCCAGGATCCATCCCCACATGCAATGGTCCCTCCTAACTGGCCTCAGGGGACCCTGCTTGTACCAAGGCATCTCCCTGCTGGAATGATTCCCCCCAGCAGCCCCCCAAAACTCCCAGCTCAGATCTCAAGGGGCTTAGGAGGGAATATTTCAGAGGTGGGACAAAGGATTCCAAAAGAGAGGCTCAATCCCCCAGAGTTGTCTGAGATGTTTATTCTTTGATGGGCCGAGGGGGGAAAGAGAGAGAACAGAGGAGAGCAGGGCCTTATGTAAGTTTGTCCAGAGGAGGGGACAGCTGGACATGAGCCAGTAGGGTCAGGGAAGAAGTGAAGGGTCAAGATCTATGTTCACAAATTCCAGGGGTCTCTGAGAGAAGGAGAAGCCGTTTCCCAGAGAAATGCAACACCCTGCCACGTGCCGGATTTGATTTTAAGCACAGGGCGCATTCCTCTAATTGAAACTTAGTGCCTGGAAAGCTGATTAAGTCAGACAGCGAGAGCAGAGAGCAGGAATTGCCCTCGGGCTCATCCTGCCCAGCCCGACATTGGGTGCTGTTACATTTAATTGTTGCTGAAGACAACTCAAGGCTTGATCACACGTTAAACCTTCCCTTTGGCGCAGGTCCTTTGTTAGAGGCAGATACTTCAAATAAACTTGTAGAAGCATTTTAAAACCAGGAGCTTTAGAAGCAAAAGAAATTACCAATGCAACTCATAGGACTGAAAGATTAAAGCCCAGAAAATTTAAGCAGTCATTCTTACTACAACTGTGTTTTGTAATTTTTTTTTCACCGAAGACTCAGGTGCATTGAGTACAACTGACCAGGAGCATCAAGTTCAATAAAGAGAGTTTGCATTAAAAACTGAAAATTTTTCAGGGACTTTCAGTGGATGCTCAAAGAGCTGTAATTACACAAACAGTAATTTAAAAGAATTATATGCTAGCCAAAAGAAATATTCCTGTTTAAAAGATGAAAAAATATATTTAAAGAAGTTCTAAAAACTGAGAATGGGGGCTAATGGAATAAACGTAATCCATTATGTTTAGAATACCAACAGACAATAAATAAGCAACCTATCATAAAGAAACAGCCCCGAACCCCCTATATGGAAGCATCCCTTCCCTGCTAAATACAAACAACAAAACCACACGTGGAGACGCTGAAAAAGCACGAGTGTTTCACAGATACTTGTTGAAACAAAAGACACTGATGTGTGTAAACATCCCCTAAACGCCAGGGATGGATCAGAGTTTAACAAAGGCTTGTGGCTCCTTGGTATGATCAGATGACTTCTCATCAAGCAACTAAGTCATCTGCATTATCTTCGGCTGTCTGCCAAAGGTAAAAAAATAATAAAAATAAAATTAAATCAACAGGTCAAGATAACAGAGACCGAAGAGTTTTAAAGGAACCAGTGCACTGTTAACTTTTTAATACATCACAGCAAACAACCTCGTAAAGGCCAAAAGTTGCAGGATTGCCAACATAATTTCCATTTGAGAGGAGTTAGGGATGACTCCAGAGCAGCGTGGACCAGCCAGTCTAGCCTTAATAACTGACAAAATAATAAAAGATTTATTCCTGGACTATCAATAAAGAATTGCAGACTGAAACTGCAATTGTGATGTTTCATGGAAAATTGGTTTAAACAAACCACTCTTATCTTTTTTTGGCCAGATTACAAGACTGATTGATAGAAGCAGCTGTGATAATAAAGTGGACTTGGACTTCTCCAAGACTTCTGACTCAGCTGTACCTAAATTCTTCTTTAAAGCCCCATAATCTGGTCACCAAAGGAATTAAATGGTTTAGAGACTGACCTCAAACTGTAGCTGTGTAAAGGAGGGCTACCAGGGAGTTCAGCAAGAACCAGTCTCAATCTAACCCTGTTCAGAATCCTATGGAAGTTCAAGGTAGACATGAAACTCATGGTCAGCAAAGTTAACAGATGACAAAAACTGGAACAGGTGAAAGTTTTGCTTTTTTATAGGTTGATATCAATAGTAACCAGATAGTTATTAAAACAAAGAAAGAGTTATAACTGAGGGCAAAACACTTCTAAAGAATATTATTCCTCATACAGCCACATCTCCTCCATGGCTGTTGAGCCTGTACCCAGATATTCCTGCAATTAAACCTTCTGTCTCTCAGGTTTGGGCTGTGAGGCTCCAGCCAGGCCAGAACTTGGCACTTTCCAGCAGCACTCCCAGGAAACAAGGGCAAAGTGAGTTCACACCTGACAGGAGAATCCCAGCAGACCTTCTTAAGCAATGAAAAATCCTGATTAATGCATTCACTGCTTGCTTATTGAATGTGCACTCATACAGCCCTGTGTCCCCTCCCACAGTCTATGAACAGTATTGTTAATTAGCAAGATGGAAGTAATGTAAAATAAGATGTACTGACAGTCCCTGAAATGTTAATATTTAGTTCAAACCCACATCTCAAGCTGAATGAAATGTCAGTGAGGTTGAAAGCAGCACATTCAGTAATAGATGTAAAGCTGGATGTAAACAAGTGACTTATGACTGAAACATGGGTAATTAGATTCTGCTTCAAGTTCTCATTTTAGCTTTTTGAGCAACACTTTTCCTGTGCAACCAAAGCAGGCCAAGTGTCCCAAGTCTCCACAGGAGGCAGGTTCCAGTCTGGTTTCATGTCCTGCCAGGCCCTCCATTTAAACATTCTCTGATCCAATGCAGACAGGAATTAAATACAGCTGCTCTTCTGGTGAGTCTTAGACTCATAAATGAATGTTTCAGTGGTCTAATGGAGGGCCATATTTAGGACACACAGGGTTGGGTGTCCCCATGGCTTTGTGCAGAGCACACAGACACCAGCCCTGGCAACAAGACAGGCAGCTCAGACAGGAGTGTGCTGACTCTGCTTTTAGACTGCTCCTTCTCAAAAGGGTCTGACACACTATTGTCAACTGTCACCTGGATGTAAAAGGCCAACTTTTTATTCCAATGCACTGAGCACAAGACCAGCAATCTACTTCCCTTGGCTTATTAAAAAGCCCAGCTTAGACATCATGCCACTGGGGATTTCTGTGATCATTTCAGAATATAACCTAGAACTTCCAGATTTCTCATTTCAGTATTTCCCTCTAGAAAGCAAGAGTAATTGCTTTCCTTTTACACAAATCTCAGTGCTACTCTGCTGCTCCAACACTTGAAGGATGTAAAAATGCTCAGTGTCAATGCTGTTCTAGACATAAGTGACTAAACTTCCTTGGATTTTATTGCAAGTCAGAAGCACTACTGCTCTGCCAACTCCTGCCATATTCAGTCACAACTATTCCCATCATCACTGTGAACAGGTTTTGGGCTCACATTCCTACAGGAGAACAAATCCGTGGTGTGAAAAATGGCAGGGACTGCAGGGCTCACACTGGGAGCTGCCCCTGCCCCAGTGAGACCAAGGGGGTTCTCTCTCCTTGCCTGGTTTGTACCACAGACCTTGGACCAGCCACCCAGACAGCTTCCTCTTCCTCCAAGTCAAGTCCTTTCAGGCATCAGCCTCACCTTTAGAGGCTGTCACGAGTGGAAGTAGCTTTGAGGGGCACTGGAAGGAGACTGTGGGGTGGTGCAGAGCTGGGACCAGCTGATGTGCTGGGCTTGAGACCCACGTCTGGGTGGGAATGCTCTGCTTTGGGAACAGCTTCCAGGGTCAGGCTGAGGGGCAGGATGCCCTCAACAGAAGCACCTTGCAGATACAGGTCTGAGGGTGATATCTATCCAAAAAGAGCTCGTTCTAAGACTTCAGACCTGCATGTGCTGATGTACTTTGGATGAGTGGTGTTAAATAAGAAGAAGGTAAGTTCATCATTTTGCTGCACATGGAAAGTATTTCTATTTTGTATTGAGTGGTTATTAGAAGGAGATAAAATCTGTTGAAGAGGGCCCTCTCTGGCAGCATCCTGCCTTTCCTGCTAACACCTGTGTGCTGACAGCTCTTATAGCTGATCCTGAACCTAAGGTAACACCTGCCTGGGACACACTGCCCCATCCTTTTTGAGCAAGCCATTTAATTTACTAACCCACTGCCATGAGTTCCACCAGCAATTTTACTAAAGTTTCTTGGATTATGGGTTTTGTGGGGTCTTTTTTTTTTTTTAATTGCAAAGGCAAAACAGCAAAAGTCACTGTGTTGTTCCACAGCTCCTCTTGCCAAGCTTTACATGAGACCACCTTAGCCAAACTTAGGCCACTTTCCAAAACATGCTCACCTCTGACTGCTGCAGTTTGGGGTTTCCCTGTGCCCACACTGCTGTGAAGGAGAGGGCAGGTAGGTCAGAGGACTTCAAGGAGAAGGAAGTGCTGAAACCGTCACTAAGGTCCCCATAAATATTCCCCATGGACCTCATTACACATTTGAGCAAACATTACCTTCACTCACACAGCTAAATTTCCTGTTTGCTTGGCTGATCAATTCCTCATCAAATTTTAATGTGGGGTTCAGGCCGTCTGTGGCGTTTTAATTAGCCCGAAGATTGCACAGCGTTGGAGGCAAAGCTAAGCACCATGGAAGTCGCCTCTGCCTAGACAGAGAGGTGGAAGGGGGTTGGGGAAGAGCTGCAAATGAAGAGGCCAAGAACTAATTAGCTCTTGTTACTAGGTTAAGCCTGCTCTCTAGTGGTCACATCACACAGCAAGGGAAAAGCCTATGGAAAACAGAATCTTAAACCGTGCCTGGATTCCTCTCCATTAAATATGAGAGGGGGGGAATGCATTGCATATCCTGCTCACCCCTGCTGCTGCAACTTCCAGCATTTCTTCCCCTGTAAAAATTCCCGTTTTCTTCCCCTCACTCCAGAAATGTGAATATTTTTACTGGTGCTCTGTTTTGTCAGGAGAGAAGAGAGCAATGAACTGCAGCTATTTAACCAAACACACCGTGCTCCAATCCCACAAACAGCTTTAAAGGATGAAGAACACACAATGTATAACAACCCCCTGTCCAGAACCAGCAATCAGAAATGGACATCATGGCATGGGCCAGGTGTATTTGTCCCTGCAGTTGGCTGCTGCAAGCCTGAAGTTCTGTGCATTTTGCTGGTATTACACACAAAGCATCTCATTTAGCTGAGTTTAACCTGCATCCTTTGGCAGTGAAGCAGTCACATCATTTTGACATCCAATACAAGGAGGACAAAGAGACCAAGTATCCAGCGTGATTTCTCCCACCCTTAATGTAAACAAGATAAATCAAATCAACACTGAAATGTTGGTGTTAGATCAGTGGTCTTTCCATCAAGCAGCACTGCTGTGTTTCACAACCTCCTGAGAAGAGCTTGTACCTGTTTCCCAAAAGGAATCTGCACATTGCACCAGGGGTAGGCAAGAGCAGAGCAGTTTGCCACAGAGAACAATCAGTGATTTTATCAGCTGATGCATGGCAGCACCCTGCTTCATTCCAAACCCAGGCACAGCCAGTCTCAATTTAGTGTAGCTTGATATGAACTGAATTACACAGCCAA
The DNA here is from genome assembly GCA_013398995.1 of Alaudala cheleensis. NCBI lineage: Eukaryota > Metazoa > Chordata > Aves > Passeriformes > Alaudidae > Alaudala > Alaudala cheleensis. Next base: position 244,958 of record VWYE01022570.1, on the reverse strand, counting down.
ACTTCTCCAAAATCCCCCCATTTTCATCCAGGCTGGAAAAATGTAACTTATGTGAGAATCTTTACAGACTTTTTGAAAAGGGAAAAAAAAAAGGCAATAAAAAAACAGCTGAAAAAGAACTGAAAATGAAACAAATTTCTTATTTCCTTCCAGCTTGGGAATAGTTATTTTAAGTATTAGTCTGCACACTGCAACAGCAATGGATATATTGAAAACAGCTGCTCATTTCAGACAAACAGTGAACTATACCCAGTTCTGATTTGCTTGAAATGATAAGTTCTTTGAGACCCTCTGAATAATATCAGCATCTGCAAATGCACCTATTTACCACAGAGACACTGCAGCAGATAAAGCTACTGGAGCTGCAAGGAATAACCAGTCCCTACCATTTACAGAACAGATAGCAGGCTAACCCAGCACATCTTCAGGCTCAAAGTATGGATTTTTGTTGCATATATCCATTAATAAATGGCAGGATGTTCAGCTTCAGTCTGACAGGCAGAAGATTTGCACTATTACATGGAAAAGAGCAGAAGAAATACTTAACCTGAGTCTAACCTCCCTGCTTGAAACCTAGATGCACTTAATTTAGCAAGTACAAATTAATTAGTATTATTAAAATAGCACTTAGCACTAAATACTAGCAGACTGCTAGTATTTAAAAAACATATTAGCGGCATGCCACAATCTCTGGGTCTAACAAGGCTTTTTTGCCTTCACCAGGAACTACATGTTAAAATTTTACCAAAAAAACACCTCTTTTTCCAGGTAGTGCTGGGCTTGAAATACCAGACGATCTTGATCCCATACTTAAGTATAAAACCTCCTTAGTTCAGAAAAAAAAAAATTACAGGACAAATCAGAAAGGACAAATATCACTTTATATTTAGTTAGAAAAAGACTGAGGAAGTAATATTCTTAACCAGAATTAATTTACATGACAAGTAAGTATTTTTTATGAGCAAATGCATGAGGGAAGGGTTTTCTGATCCATTCCTAATTCTTTGTAAAATTTCCAAAACCTTTATTGCTACAGATTATGTCAAGCAGCAGCACTTCTGCTTTGCTTCTCTCTCCCAGATTTCACAGATAATTTTCATCTGTATTTGTTTGGATTTTCCCTGAAAACAAAAAGCAACTATCCCCAGGCTTTAGTCTTTCTGTTTAAAAACAAAAGAACACACACCTAAGTCAATACAACTGTATTAGCTCCCACAGTAAGGTGAATTCCAGCAAGTCCAAAAAAATCTTATTGTCCTGTCAATGAGTCTTTCCTCTCAAAGCATTCTACAAGCCAGCTCTCATCTCAGACATTTCCAAACCTGCATGGTGCAGGCAGAGGCTTTTCCCCCCACAGCCCTTGGAGAGCAGGATCTGCCCTTTTATCTGCTGCTTTGTTCCCACCCCAAATGCCATCACAGCTGCTGAACATCAGCTCTCATTTCAGACAATAATGCTCAAATACAGACTCCCATCAGCACCAGGGAGGCAGCTTTGGGGGGTTTTAGTGGGTGGATGGGGAGAAACATCCTGTTTCTTGCAAATAATCCTGTGGGGTGCTGATGGCTTCAGTCCTGTGCTATGCCAGTTATGGGATCAGAAGTGATGAGCCACAGTCAGAATTTTTAATAGTGATAAATTCACTACAGCAGCCCCAGCTCTAGGTGCCACTCTCCTCTGTTCAAACACTTATCACTGAGCCAAAACTCCTTCCTCCAGCCCAGAGCTCAGTGCTGACTGAAAACCAAGGTTTCTCTGGCCCCACAAGCCACCACCAGGCTAAAGGAGGTGTCATTTACCACAGGCACCTTTCATTTCCAAAGGGTTTCCACTGTCAAGAGCTCTCCCCAAATCAATGTTATCAATCCCACTCGTAATTTTACAAACTTCAAAGGGTTAAGACAGCAAGCACATTTATTGACTGGTGCTTCTTGGTAGGTTCAGTAAAGCATGACTGATTAGAGCCCCCAGTTCTAAAGAGCCCAGCTTTGTGAGGCTGGAATAAATGGGAGTCTGTCAATAACTCAGATCCAGGCATATTGACATAGTTTACAGCCTCAATAGGCAATTAACACTTTACAGTGGATATTACCCAGTGGCCTCCCCATGTTTTACTGCACATTTTCTGCCGTCAGCTGCAATATTGAAGGTTTGGAATAAAAATGATATTGGACAGACAGCACCTTTGTTCAGCTGCACAAAAAAAAAAATTTAACATCTGGGAGAGATCACAGTTTCATTCCTCTTTATTCATTCTCTCACACCCCTTTTTCACTTTCTCTGTCATTCACAGTTCCTAGCCTGCATTGGTGAACTTAAGAAACTCTCTTAACTAAGTAATTAAATCTGTTACATGCCAAAACTCTCTAGGGAAACCCCAAGAGAGTGACAACCCCAACTTCTTCTCCTGCCATGGGAGAGGCTGAGCAAGTTCCTGAACAAATGTCTCTTTGGCAGACAAATTACACTGACAAACAGGTGAAATCATCCAGGAGCATTTAAAGCAGAAACAGGAAAAAAAAAAAAAAAGAAAAAATGTTTCACAATCATCTCTTGTAGCCAGGTCCCAGACTGTATCCCACTTTGATCAAGACAGAACTGCAATCCAGCTCCTACCAGCTGCACATGCACCGAAAAAAAGAGAAAACAAATCCACAGGAACTTGTATTCTTGCTTGGCTTCCACTCTGTCCAGCCCTGGGGAAACACGGGCTTAGCATTTGGACACCCCTGTCACAGTCCTTTAGCTCTGTTCTCTTGCATCAGCAGCATCAGAGCACTGTCCAGGCTGGCAGAGAGCTCCAAGTGCTGCTGACCCAGCACTGCCAGTGCCACCACTGACCCATGGCCCTAAGCTCCACATCCAACTTTGAAATCCCCTCAGAGATGGTGACTCCACCACAGCCCTGAGCAGCCTGTGCCAATGCCTGACCACCCTGTCAGTGAAGGAATTTTCCACAATACCCAATCTAAACCTTCCCTGGTGCAACTTGAAGCTGTTACTGCTACCAGGGAGTTGCAGAGAGCAAGAGAGTCCCTCCAGCTCTCCTTTTCTCCAGGCTGAGCCCCCCCAGACTGGTGCTCCAGACCCTCCCCCAGATCCACTGCCCATCTCCAGGCACACCCCAACATCTCAAAATCTCCCTTGTCAGTCCAAAACCAAACCCAGCACACGTTGAGGTGTGGCCTCACCACTGCCCTGCCACACTACTGCTGATACACCACCAGGAATCCCAGCACAAAGCAACACCAAAACTCACCCCAGAGGGGGTTCACCCCTGGGCTGGGCTGAGCAGCACAACCCAAACAGTTACAGCACCTTTGATAACCAACCCTAAAGAACAGTTTAGGAGTTATAAAGCTGTTACTTACCCCAGAACAAAGCTTTTTGAGATGAAACCTCAAGAGTCCACTGCAACCTCCATACAGCCAGGAGAGGGACTGGGGAAGGAGGAAGCACTTTACAAACTGGACTCAGCTGATGCTCGTTCTCTCGTTTTACAGGGCAAGGGCAGAGCAGCCCCTCAGGAGCAGGATCCACACCTGACCCCAATGAGGTGATTAGCAGGAGGAACAAGAACAGGGTGGCTGTGAGCGGTTTGGAACAGCAACAGCTGCCACTTGTTTGGCTGCTTGGGCACAGCACTGGGATGAGGGTGTGATGCTGCCCAACCTGAGCTCTGTTCAAGCACAAACCCAGCCCTGCTGTCTCCTGTCCTGGCTGCCCTGTGCTGTCAGAGCATGACCTGCTTCCACCCCAGAGCACAACCCACAGTGGGCTGGCAGAATTCTGCAAGGTTCACCCACAGGGTGAGGGTGGAGGAGTTTGTTCTTTAAGGCTGCACAAAGTTCCAAGCTCTGAATGACAGAGAAAACGCCTCATCATTGATTGGTACAGAGGCTCAAGTGAAATTACACAAAGATGTAACATCAGCCACAGAAGTCCCACAGGCACCATTTTCAGCAAGAAAAGGAAATAATTTTCTCTATCTGTGTCTTGTAGAGGATTCTCTCTCCTGCCTTTTTCTTTTAAGGGGGGAAAACTCTGTAGATAACAGATTACATGGCTGTGAGGGGTGACAGGGAATTGATCTTCATTTATCCCATGTCCAGCAGCAAAAGACACCTGTGGAATTCTTCAAGCACAGGCAAGAAACAAGCCTAATCCCCAATGGCAAATTTTTCATTGTCCTGAAAATTATGGAAGATTTACAGACTATTTTAATAAGTCATGTATTTTGCTCCTCACTTTTCTGAGTAGTGAAACCTCAGTTGTAACTTGCTTCAGATGGGATGAATTTATCAAATAATTGAAATTGATACAGTGTATTCACATGAATCAGATAGACTGGCAGATGGATTTGCCATCAACAGTTTATTTTGCCTTCAGCAACTACTTTTAGAGTGGAGAACTCAGAATTATAACCTGTTTAATGGAAACCTCAGACAAGGATAAGACTTAAGTCACCAGGTTTGAGAGAGGGAGCAACACAAGTTTTCACAGCCTGGAGTGCCATGGAGCCCTTAGTTCCTTATCAAAGATTTCCCACATGCTCAGCATCCATCACTGACATTTAAATAGCTTTGCTCAGCTGAGGCTTTGTAACTTGGGTCCTGAGCCAGAGCCAAGGCCAGCACCAAGCTGCAGCCACTGTCGTGTGTGTCCCAGCCACAAATCCCAGTTCCACGCAAGAAAGCAGATAAAAGAATTGGGAACAAGATTCACAGATGACAGCTGGATGTCTGTAATTGCTGGATGTCCCCTTTGAATTTGTCTTGTCCCTCCCTGTATGTGGATTGGAGTTGTTCAACCACACAGTCTAAGAAATTCATATCAACATGGGATCCTCCATGCTGAGAGAAGTCAGCTGTTTCCTCCAGAAATAAAAAAGTAAATTTTAAGTCACCTTTCCAAAGGAGGAGAAGATCAATGAGATAAAAAGATGAAGAGATAAGTAAACATTCAAGTCCCAAAGATGAAACCAGCCATGTCTACAGCTGAACAGAAAAAGCACCCTTGGCAGTCTGCTGGGAGAGATCTGGCTTTAGCTTGTTACAGGAAACAAAGTACAACCTGTTCCAGAGCTGCTGCTTAAAGAAAACGACCACTTCAAACCCTTTGTCTTTAATGGCTTTCAAAAATGAAACACATACACAGGAACAATGAGAGCCATATGCAAATCACACTCCTTCTCCCAAGCAGGCACAATCCTGGAATCTCCTGGACTTGGAAGAGGCAAAGGCCTTGTCAGAGAATAAAACACTAAGCCCAGCCTAAGTATGGGCAGGCAGCTCTGGCCTTAAAGAACCATGGTAGTTATTACATCTACTAAAAGGAAAAAGAAGATAAAAATCCAAACACTAAGAAAACGAATCCCCAGAAGGTGCTGTGAGTGTGCACTGATGTTGTTCCTTCTGAGCCCGTGTCTCTGGGAGCTGTGATGTCCCCACCCTGCTTGGCACAGGGGCCAGCCCAGCCTGGCAGCCTGAGCTGTGACCCTTGGTGGTGCTCTCTGCCAGGCAAGGACATCTGGCTGCTCCTCTCATCTGAAGTCCTGTGGTTTCCTTTGTGATGTGGCAAAGCACATGGCCCCCAGTACAGCTGTATAATTAATGTGAGGGGAAAATAACGACAACAACAGAAAAAAAAAAGAAAAAGAAAAAGAAAAAAAAAGCCCTCAAAGAACAGAAGCTGTTCAGGGTCAGCAGAAGGTCTGATAAAACAAAGATGTAGTACAGAGTCATGGGATGGGTTTGCCTCCATGCATTGGGGCATTTAGGGGATGAGGAGAGCTCTGATTTCACCCTGTGCCACTGAACAAGTTCTCCATTTCTTGAAACATCTGTTTCCCCAGTTTCTCATATTCTGCAAGGCCTGCAGGGCAGGGACACTCCTGTATTTACAGAAAAAGTCTCAGCTGGACCCAACAGCAATAGAGAAACAAGAATAAAAAGTCATCTGCCTATTGCAGCCAGCAGGAGTTACCAGATCTGCAAAGCCTTTTCAGCACTGTTTGTTGTGTTTGGCCATATTGGGGTTTTTTGGGACATTTTACTGAGGTAAGTGGCAGACTGGGCTTATGGGGACAAGTGTCCTGTAAAGGACAGCCAAAGGTTCAGCAGCAGCAAGGGCTGTGGCTCTTGAAGGGCAGAGCCCCTTGTCCTGTGAAGCACCAAAAGCCAAACTGCAGTGACACTGAGCAAAGAGCAGCTGGGTGAGCATCCATGTGACATTCAGGGCACAGGGACTCCAAAGCCAGGTCACTTCAGAGCCCTGTTCTGATCTTGGTTCTTTGCAACTGCACTGTTTGAAAACAAAACAAAAAAATAATAAAAAGGAGAAACAAAAATAAGCCTTCTTCTCCTAAGAGAGAAAGGGAAATCCTGAAATTCAAAGGAAACTTCTCATGTGATTTATAATATTTATAAAAGCCTGTTATCAGGGAAGTGTTATATTAATTTCTTCCCCCTATACACACTGAAGGTCATAGGTAGGGGATGAATTTCCATGTTTTATACAATAAACACTGAACTGTTCAAACCTCTCCTGTGGCACCCTCCCTAGTGGGGATTTCATTTGTATTTGTTAAACTCTGAGTGTCATTTAGTTGCATTAGTGGATACTTAACATACCACCAAGTATTTTTTGGTAAGCCTTTACTTCAGAGTTCCCATGATGGTGAATTCATTTTCCTCTGAAAGCAATAGCCCCACTTGTGATGTATTTTTCTGGTATTAACATGCCTCTGCAAGCGTGTCCATGGGTGCTCAAGTGCAATTTATCATTAGTTAAATGAGACTTAATGGACACTAAAAGTGCCACTTATTTTCTGAGTGATCCATTAATACACACACACAAAAAAAAGACAAAAGCTGGCCAGCAGATCCTTTGGTGGGATAACTGAGAGGTCTGCACTGCACATGTCAGGTTTGTTTTGATACCAGAGGTGGCCTTTAAAGCCCTGAGTGTGTGCCCAGCTCAGGTGTCTGAGTGCAAGCAGCTGATGTGAAATGGGGGAGGAGAGACTGAAAGTTTGTACTGAGCACACAGGAGGAAGAACGCAAGAGCAGGAAATGATTGTCTGAGTGCAGACAGACAGAGATGATGTGGGCACTGTTCAGTGAGCAGTTCTGGGTAACTTCTGGCAAACACCAGAATTCATTGGTGACTGCTTAGAAAAAGATCTTAGAGGAATTAAACTGGTTTTTACTGTAAGTCCTACCATCACTGCTCAGCTGATGCAGTAATAGCCACACTAGGCCTGTGTTTTACTGTCATCCTTCATAAATTATAAACATCTCAGTATTAAATCAAAATACTTCCCAAAGTGGTCAATAAAACAGTAATTTCAGCTAGGTGGGGAGGAAGAAAGGATATTTTTTCCTAGTGTTCAAACTGAAATGAAAGCAAAGAATGCTAAGCCTTGTGAATAATTTTATCAAGAAATAAATCACTGGAACAAACTTGATCGTGGGGCACAAGCTTCCTGACTTTATATCCCATCACTTTTCCTCAGGAGGTGAGACACAAAACCCAAACACCCGAGTTCTGCAGCAAACAGCTCCAGGTGCTGCAGCACCTCCTGCAGTGACTCAGTTCAACCTGAGCATTGTCCCAGCAAGGAGCAGGTGCCAAAAACTCATGGAAAACACTGCCAAGCTTCTTATCAAAATCACTACATTCTTTTTAATTTCCCTTAAATTAGATGCCACTATTTCCCACCCACAACCCCCCAAACTGGAGTTCATCTTGTTGAACACTCTAAAATTCATGAAGTTAACAATACATCCTCCAAGTTCTCAGTCCTGCATCAGCTGGATTGCACAGGTCAACACTCAGCAAACAGAGTCACACAAATGCAGCACTAGGACAGGTTAAAGTAAATCCAGAGCCTACTTTACCAAATTTTCCATAAGAACAGAGATGCTCTGACATTATTATTTGACAGTATTTATTCCAACTGGATGTGAAAGACAAGCATAGGTGCAGAGTAACATAATTTCCAAGAAGGGGGTAAGACCCCATAACTTACCTAGATATTATGTACAATATACAGTATACATATATTCTTTATAAATATAAATCTTATTTATTCATTTATTTATTTATAACTAGGATGTATATATATTTTTATATATAAGGGAAAGAGGATCACCAAGGGGTACCCCATGCAGCCAGGAGGAGCAGAGAGAAGAGGGGGATGTGGGTCTCATCAGGTCACAGGGAGCAGGTGGAAGGGAGGTGCAAAGACAGCAGAGATCTGTGTGTAGCAGAGCAAGGCAGAGCAGTCTGGGCTCCACATTCTGCTGCCTCTTTAATCCTTCCCACAGTTGTGGCCAGGCTCCCAAATTCCTTACTCCAGCTCTGTTCCTCTCTTGGATGAAGGTAAATGTACAGCTCAACAGAGCATGCTAAAACAGCTTCATAAACAACCTCAAAAGCAAATAACTGAAAGCATTTTACTTTTAAAAGTCTGCTTTCATCAGTTTAAGGCAATTAGTTCAGGGAGATGATGATAAAGCAGTGGAGGTTGCTACAAGTGACAGCAATGAAACTCCTGACACAGATATGGTACAGATTGCAGGAATAAACACTTCCCATGTTCCAGAAATCACATTGTCATCGATGTTTGCAGGCCCTGAAATTAGCTGAAGTAATCAGGAGCTGTCAGCAGCAGGCAGTTTCTTGGATTGCTTTTGTTTTGCACTGCAAGAATCTCCATTTGTAGCTTGAACCCCTCACACCTGTAGCAGCTTTCAGTTGAGTTTCCCTCTGTCTGTGGCCAAGGAACAGCCTCCCAACACTGATGCAAAATTCCAGTTCCCATCCTGCAGCCTTCCCCAGCACCTTCTCAGCCTCAGAAGCACAGCCCAGGGGCTGTGAGCTCTGCCCAGGCTGGCTTTGTCCAAGGCAGAAGAGGCCCTCCCTTTTTGTGTTCCCATCAGAAAAAAACAGTTTTGAAAACAATAAGAAAACACTTAAATTTTCAGGGGTTCCCCCAAAATGTGTCTTGCTGCCTTCCATTTTCTCAGCTCTGTGTTGTGGCATGGGCAGGTCAGGAATTAGACATGTCACCTGTGCCTGCAGAGGGCTCAGTGACAGCTCTGAAAAATGGTTATGGAATGTCAGAACAAGCAAACATTTCTGCAAAGATCCCAGAGACAGTCACTCTTTGGGGTCACTCATCTATTTCCTACAGTCATGGTACTGGGCACCAAACTTCCAGCTATCCCTTTATCCCCAAAAGTAGCATTTGGAGGGATTTCCCCTGCACTGCTCAGTGCTCTGCAATGTTTCAGAAGGGACAGAGCTGTTCCCCTGCAGACACAGCAGAGGAGCCCCACTTCAGGAGAGCCTCTCCCTNCTTCTCAGCCTCAGAAGCACAGCCCAGGGGCTGTGAGCTCTGCCCAGGCTGGCTTTGTCCAAGGCAGAAGAGGCCCTCCCTTTTTGTGTTCCCATCAGAAAAAAACAGTTTTGAAAACAATAAGAAAACACTTAAATTTTCAGGGGTTTCCCCCAAAATGTGTCTTGCTGCCTTCCATTTTCTCAGCTCTGTGTTGTGGCATGGGTAGGTCAGGAATTAGGCATGTCACCTGGGCCTGCAGAGGGCTCAGTGACAGCTCTGAAAAATGGTTATGGAATGTCAGAACAAGCAAACATTTCTGCAAAGATGCCAGAGACAGTCAGTCACTCTTTGGGGTCACCTCATCTATTTCCTACAGTCGTGGTATTGGGCACCAAACTTCCAGCTATCCCTTTATCCCCAAAAGTAGCATTTGGAGGGATTTCCCCTGCACTGCTCAGTGCTCTGCAATGTTTCAGAAGGGACAGAGCTGTTCCCCTGCAGACACAGCAGAGGAGCCCCACTTCAGGAGAGCCTCTCCCTGCAGGACAGGTCACTCCAGGACACAGGGACAGGACCCTGGTGAGGGCAGGCTGCCTCTCTGTGTGTCTGCACAGCCTCTGGAGAGCAGCTCAAACCAGCACATGATTTCTGCAGAAGGCAGCACAGGATGAGGCTCCTCTGCTTCCTTGTGAAGGTCAGAGGTGTCCTGATGGACAGGAATTTTCCTCCCTCCCTGGCCCTGCACCTGGATGTCTCCATTTGCCAATTATCAAATGAAGCAAAGCAATAAATCATCACCTCAGAGGCAAGTCCCCTGCAACCACAGCATCCCAATTTAGGGCACATTCCACAGTGAAATCACTGCCTGCTCACACAAGGGCACACTTTGTTCTCTTTCCTCCTGTTTCCCACCACTTTTGATGGTTCCCCTTTTCTCCAGTACCTACAGATGACATCTCTGAATCAGTTAAAAGGTTGGTTTCTCTTTATTGCTTGTTTGGCTTTTTTTTTTTATCTTTGCACTCCTTAAAACCTTGATGAAGTAGAGGAAGTACCTAACCAGGATTTTTAGATTCACTCCCACACACCAATCACAAACCTCTCTTCTTCCTCCACTGAAGTGACCAGTAGAAAAGATGGTTCAGCAAGGCAGTGGGTGAAACCCTAGGAGAGATGGAGCCCCAGCACCAGGGCTGTTAACTTGCATGATAAAAGTCTTGAAACTGGTTTAATCTGCAAGATCTTCACCTTCTGCCCACAGACCTCCCTTCAGCTCACTGCCCCTGGCTGTATTCAGTGATGACAGGCACAGAGAGAAAGCTCTTCAGTTGGGAAAAACACTCAGAATCATCTCAAACAGGGCTGAGAGGTTTCAGTCCCAGGTTTGTCTACCATGTTTGTAGAGAGAAAACCCTTGAAATAAAACTTTTAAACCCTAACACTTATCTGAGTTCAAATTCTGAACAGCCAGCATAAAGTTGGGTTTTATTATATTTTTTTGCACTTCAGAAGAGAAAATACAAAAGGCATTTTTGGCCAATCAATAGAAGAGGTGGAGAAAGTCAGTATGAATATGCAAATATACACAGATCATGGCAGACAAAGTCTACAAATGAAAGATCAAACTCAGGTTTCTCAGCTTGAATTGGCCTTTGCATATTGNCCACATTCTGCTGCCTCTTTAATCCTTCCCACAGTTGTGGCCAGGCTCCCAAATTCCTTACTCCAGCTCTGTTCCTCTCTTGGATGAAGGTAAATGTACAGCTCAACAGAGCATGCTAAAACAGCTTCATAAACAACCTCAAAAGCAAATAACTGAAAGCATTTTACTTTTAAAAGTCTACTTTCATCAGTTTAAGGCAATTAGTTCAGGGAGATGATGATAAAGCAGTGGAGGCTGCTACAAGTGACAGCAATGAAACTCCTGACACAGATATGGTACAGATTGCAGGAATAAACACTTCCCATGTTCCAGAAATCACATTGTCATCGATGTTTGCAGGCCCTGAAATTAGCTGAAGTAATCAGGAGCTGTCAGCAGCAGGCAGTTTCTTGGATTGCTTTTGTTTTGCACTGCAAGAATCTCCATTTGTAGCTTGAACCCCTCACACCTGTAGCAGCTTTCAGTTGAGTTTCCCTCTGTCTGTGGCCAAGGAACAACCTCCCAACACTGATGCAAAATTCCAGGTCCCATCCTGCAGCCTTTCCCAGCACCTTTCTCAGAAAGCACAGAATCTTTTTCCTCAGAAGCACAGCCCAGGGGCTGTGAGCTCTGCCCAGGCTGGCTTTGTCTAAGGCAGAAGAGGTCCTCCATCAGAAAAAAACAGTTTTTAAAACAATAAGAAAACACTTAAATTTTCAGGGGTTCCCCCAAAATGTGTCTTGCTGCCTTCCATTTTCTCAGCTCTGTGTTGTGGCATGGGCAGGTCAGGAATTAGACATGTCACCTGTGCCTGCAGAGGGCTCAGTGACAGCTCTGAAAAATGGTTATGGAATGTCAGAACAAGCAAACATTTCTGCAAAGATCCCAGAGACAGTCACTCTTTGGGGTCACTCATCTATTTCCTACAGTCATGGTACTGGGCACCAAACTTCCAGCTATCCCTTTATCCCCAAAAGTAGCATTTGGAGGGATTTCCCCTGCACTGCTCAGGGCTCTGCAATGTTTCACAAGGGACAGAGCTGTTCCCAGCATTTTGTTCCCTTGCAGACACAGCAGAGGAGCCCCACTCAGGAGAGCCTCTCCCTGCAGGACAGGTCACTCCAGGACACAGGGACAGGACCCTGGTGAGGGCAGGCTGCCTCTCTGTGTGTCTGCACAGCCTCTGGAGAGCAGCTCAAACCAGCACATGATTTCTGCAGAAGGCAGCACAGGATGAGGCTCCTCTGCTTCCTTGTGAAGGTCAGAGGTGTCCTGATGGACAGGAATTTTCCTCCCTCCCTGGCCCTGCACCTGGATGTCTCCATTTGCCAATTATCAAATGAAGCAAAGCAATAAATCATCACCTCAGAGGCGAGTCCCCTGCAACCACAGCATCCCAATTTAGGGCACATTCCACAGTGAAATCACTGCCTGCTCACACAAGGGCACACTTTGTTCTCTTTCCTCCTGTTTCCCACCACTTTTGATGGTTCCCCTTTTCTCCAGTACCTACAGATGACATCTCTGAATCAGTTAAAAGGTTGGTTTCTCTTTATTGCTTGTTTGGCTTTTTTTTTTTTCTTTGCACTCCTTAAAACCCTTGATAAAGTAGAGGAAGTACCTAACCAGGATTTTTAGATTAACTCCCACACACCAATCACAAACCTCTTTTCTTCCTCCACTGAAGTGAACAACAGAAAAGATGGTTCAGCAAGGCAGTGGGTGAAACCCTAGGAGAGATGGAGCCCCAGCACCAGGGCTGTTAACTTGCATGATAAACGTCTTGAAACTGGTTTAATCTGCAAGATCTTCACCTTCTGCCCACAGACCTCACTTCAGCTCACTGCCCCTGGCTGTATTCAGTGATGTCAGGCACAGGGAGAAAACTCTTCAGTTGGGAAAAACACTCAGAATCATCTCAAACAGGGCTGAGAGGTTTCAGTCCCAGGTTTGTCTACCATGTTTGTAGAGAGAAAACCCTTGAAATAAAACTTTTAAACCCTAACACTTATCTGAGTTCAAATTCTGAACAGCCAGCATAAAGTTGGGTTTTATTATATTTTTTTGCACTTCAGAAGAGAAAATACAAAAGGCATTTTTGGCCAATCAATAGAAGAGGTGGAGAAAGTCAGTATGGATATGCAAATATACACAGATCATGGCAAAGTCTACAAATGAAAGATCAAACTCAGGTTTCTCAGCTTGAATTGGCCTTTGCATATTGACATTATTAAGGCACAGTGAGTTGCTTTCAACCTTGCCTTAGCAGGTAAGAAAGGTGAAAAAGTTTACTTTTCCTGTGGAAATGAATGAAGAAAAAAAGTTCAGCAAATACCCAGAGTAATTTTGTCTTAATGTTACTGCAAAGGAAAAGAGAAAAACTCAGGTTGTGGATATTGGGATCAGAGCCACTGAGTGAACTTGCAGCTGTAAATATGAAATAAATTGGAACATGCAAGAGAACTGAGTTCATCAAGTCATTTGTAACAGCACAGGAAGAGCAAGGGAGAGTCCTCACANAAGTCAGTATGGATATGCAAATATACACAGATCATGGCAAAGTCTACAAATGAAAGATCAAACTCAGGTTTCTCAGCTTGAATTGGCCTTTGCATATTGACATTATTAAGGCACAGTGAGTTGCTTTCAACCTTGCCTTAGCAGGTAAGAAAGGTGAAAAAGTTTACTTTTCCTGTGGAAATGAATGAAGAAAAAAAGTTCAGCAAATACCCAGAGTCATTTTGTCTTAATGTTACTGCAAAGGAAAAGAGAAAAACTCAGGTTGTGGATATTGGGATCAGAGCCACTGAGTGAACTTGCAGCTGTAAATATGAAATAAATTGGAACATGCAAGAGAACTGAGAAGAGACTTCATCAAGTCATTTGTAACAGCACAGGCAGAGCAAGGGAGAGTCCTCACAAAGAGAGGGCAGTGCAACAGAAATCTCACTGCCAAGGGCCAGAATTACATCCAAGCAGTTTAATCGTGCACCAAGCCTTCATTTAGCCCCAGGTTTGGTCTTTGGTCTGTGCCCACAGGCTTTGTGTGCACAGTGGGCACATGTGGAGATGCCTCATGTCCTGCTTTTAAAGGTAACAGAAAAATACAATGGAACCTCCAGTTCTACTGGGTTTTTTCCTTTCTTTTTGATGGGGAAAGAAGACCTGACTTTAAATTTGTCCCTTTTGTCTTCCTTTCCATATGGCCTGTTTGTGGTTCAATTATTGTGATATTCTCCCTACGGACAGAGATGTNACAAAGAGAGGGCAGTGAAACAGAAATCTCACTGCCAAGGGCCATAATGGCATCCAAACAGTTTAATCGTGCACCAAGCCTTCATTTAGCCCCAGGTTTGGTCTTTGGTCTGTGCCCACAGGCTTTGTGTGCACAGTTGGCACATGTGGAGATGCCTCATGTCCTGCTTTTAAAGGTAACAGAAAAATACAATGGAACCTCCAGTTCTACTGGGTTTTTTCCTTTCTTTTTGATGGGGAAAGAAGACCTGACTTTAAATTTGTCCCTTTTGTCTTCCTTTCCATATGGCCTGTTTGTGGTTCAATTATTGTGATATTCTCCCTACGGACAGAGATGTTTGGGGAATCTGGTAATACTTAACAAAAATATAAAAATAAAAGGATCCTGTCTGCCAAGCAGAAAGTAATTAAGGAACCTGGAACACAGAGGGCAATAAAGTTATTGAAGGAGCAGTATTCATTAGCAAGATAAAGCACAGCAGGGTGTGCAGTGCTGGCCCTGTCCCTGTGCCCTGCACAGCACCAGGCATCCAAGGGCTGAGCTGCACTTTGGAGCCTGTGGGGCTGCAAGCCAGGAGCCAGAGGAGCAGAGCACTAATGAGAGGAAAGCCCAAACTATGACCTCTCACTTCTCCTCTAAATCAGCCTTTATTTGAAATCCAGCAGCTGGCTGAACAAATAATTCTCAACTCCATCCTTAGCCTAAACTTGCTCCCCAGTGTTACTCCAGCACTGTATTCTGCTGTGTGAATTCTAGATTGGCTGAAGAATGACCCTCAGTAGAATTTATTGCTCTGGGTTAGGGATCTGTTAACCCTGCCTGGCTGATACAGCATTGCCTCTGCTTCTGAACAGGTACCTGTACAAAACTGAGCAGAAAAACAGAAATAAACCCCTCAGCTGTAAGTTCAGTTTCTTCACATGGAAATCCTTGTGCCTTCAGGCAAGCTGCAGTAACACAAACTCTCCAGAAACTCCAGGAAACATCTACCCTGTAATGTGACAGCTCTAATTTTGGGGAATGCCAGGTCCCACCCCAGAAGCTGCTGCATTTCATTGCTAATTGAAAAGAGCTCAGGTCATTAGCAGAGACCTTCAGAATCATCTGGTTGGATCCAAAACTTTCTCTTAAGTGACAATGGTTGCCACTGCAGTTTAGTTTTCCTGTGGTGCCACAACACAGGAAGTTGTTATTATTCCCACTTCCCAGGGACAAAGAAAATTATCTCATTCAGAGTCACACAGAAAGCATGTGGCAGGAATGGGAGCTGAGGCCAAGTCTCCCAACCCTTCTCATAATTCCTGAACTCCTTCATCATGACCTAAGAAATTTGGGGATTTTTTTCCCTTTGTTTCTTTTTCTTCCTGTCCTCAGAATGTATTTATGTTTTATTTTAAACCTTTTCCGTTCAGCCCTTAAGGCCAGAAACATGATTTGGACCACAAGCACACGTGACTCCAGGACTCACCACTCTGATTATTTCTCTCAGTTCTTGCCAACTGGTTGCAACACTACATTTGTATTCCATACTCTAAAAAAGCTGACAAAACAGGTAATATGCACATAACCAAAACCCTAGAATAAACTAAAAGTATTTAAACATTTGAGTAGTCCCACCAGGGCCAATTCAAAGTTGCATGTGCAAAGTACATGTGATAATGTCAGTGTTTAATTATAGCCCACAATAACCTCCCCTAGTTACTGGTTTCAAATACTTTCCCAGGAGCTGCTGGGAGCACATGAACAGATGATGATGATTTTGCTGACAATTAACTACACATTATCAAGGTTTCTTTTAACTAAGCCCAACCCTGACAGAAACTATTTGTATTTAGTCCCTTTCTGCTGCTTTTCCCTGATCCCTTGTTTCTAAGCCTTTTCCCACCTCCCAGCCGCCCTGCAGGTCACACTCTCTACACATCTCCCAGACTTCACAAGATGTTTTCTTCTTGCACATCTTTCCACCCTGGAGTTTCTGTGTGCACAAGAAGTATCCTGAACTCCCTGAACTCCTGACCATGCTGCCTTGGATCAGGCCTCAGAGTGTCTGACCTGAGTCAGAAAACATCCTTTTTCCACCTAAAAATCAAGCATTTCCCATTTAAATGACCACTGCCACAACTTCTGTATCTTACTACGTGGCAGGAAGATGGAAATATGAGGAGAGTGTCTGAGTAGATAAATAAAGCAGGAGTTTATCATAATTTATTTATAAAAACTATTTCTAATCTAATTCTTTGGATATTATCGAGGGGCAAGAGAGACAAGACCAGAAAAATGGTTGTTAATCAGGAATTGCCACATGGAGTGGTTTTGATTAATATGCAAAACATAGATTATAAATAGATTTATAAATAAATGATCAACTATGGCTGCTGCTTTATTTATCTATGGACTTGCAGAAAATTTGAAGGCTGAATTCTGATTAAATGAGAATCACCACTAATGGTGGACTGGCTGGCTCAAAGGGACTGGGAAAGGAAAGTGAGAATATATTTGCATAGCACCTTTGATTCACAAGAACTCCCAAGTGCTTTGCAAAATTAATATTATATTTTAGGGGTCACTTCATCCATTACTGGAATGCAGCCTCTGAGGAGGAGGGAAGATAACTTTCTGCATCTATTTCACCTTTCCTTGAAGATCTCTAAGCACTTTGCACACTAATTAAGCTTCCTATTGTATTTATGCAATCCACTCCTCCTGCCAGTTACTAAACCAGTAAAACATAAAGTACCAGGAATAAAACCAAGGAAAATTCATCAACCTGATATAGATTTATTTCACTTCCTGATCATCAGGCTGAGGTCATCTTGTACCTCAAAAAGATGAACTCAGCAGAATGGCAGTGCAGATCACAAATCACAATGGAAAAAACTGGGTTAGGCCCATTGTGTTCAGTATCACACAACACAAACCTCTCCTCTAAGAGCTTTAGCATCCCATCAAAACAAAACCTCAGCCCCGAGGTTTGCAGCTCTGCCCAGAGCCTGCACTTCCTCTCACTGCTCTGTCCTGCTGTGGAGTCACTCACATCTCCTGGACTTCAACACGACACTTTAGGCAAAATCTAAAGACCTGAGAGTTTGCAGATGCAGCCCTCAGCCCATTCCCATCTGTACCAAACCCATTCACCTGGCCCAGCCTCCCCCAGATCCATCCAAGAGCAGGGCACAGGGGAGGAATCCATCCCCTGAAAGTGCCGCTGAGTGCGTTCAGCCTCCTCCATTTACCTTGCCTTTTCAAAATAACAAAGGCAAAGCATTTCTTTTCATATGGCAGTGCTGTCCTGCCAAGACAGTTTTCACAGCTGAACACTTCCCAAGGTGCCAGTTCTGCAATTCAGGGCTGGATGTGATCCCCTGAGCATGATGGATGGCTTTAAAATAAAGGCACTGTGAGAAGCACCAGCTGTCCAGGTGCAGCTTGGATCAGCTTGGCTGAACCTCCCCTCCTCCTCCTCCTCCTCCTCCTCCTCCTCCTCCTCCTTTGCCTCCCTCTGAGGAAGGAGTAGGAGCTCATCCTGTGCAGGAGGAAGGTTCTGATGTCAGGAGAGACACCAGAGCCCAGCAGATTTGAGCAGAGATGTGGCCTCATGTAAGTCACATCTCATCCAAATGCGAGTCTGCTTTTACTGTGTCCAAAATAACCTGCTGTTATATGGCAAGTTTGTGTGACTCCTTTTAAATTCCCTCTATTTGGCCACCTCATTTGGCCACTTCTTCACCCCAATAGCCACTAGCTAAGAGGCAGAAAAAAGGCAGAATTAACTTTTTTTCATCAAACAAACCAAGCTCAGGCTCCAATGACACTCCCCTGCAATACACACTTCTTCCCTGTGTTCATCCCAGGTTTCCAGATATCCCTGGAAAGGGATTTCTAAACCACCCTGTTGATTCACAGTTTCTGTTTGGAGTCCAGACTATGAAGATCATCTTTAAACACTCTTTGCAACCAGCAGGGCCATCTTGAACAATGGGCACCTGTGCAGCATTTGCTATTTGAGGACACCTGGGCTAAAATTCAGCCACACCACAAAGAAGGGCACCAATGTGGCTCCTTGTACATTGTGCAGACGCTGCCTTGGCATCCTTGGAAGGAGGAGATTGGTTTCCACACAGGTTTTCTTCTCACTGGGCTTTAGGAGACAGCACAGAGCATGTCCCAGGTGTTCTGGGGCAGCTGATTCAGTCAGTGACAGCTCAAACTCCATTTAGTAGAAACCACACACCAATACAGCCCAACTTCCTCTCTCCACCCAGCAAATTAGCAGTGTGGACAGTCTATTGACTAAACTGGGCAGATTTTACCACAGCAGTAATGGTCTGTCCTGAGAGAGCATTACCCCTCACTGCCCAATTAGAAAAACGTTGAATGCACGGAAATGCCTTTTGAATAAACTCTTGATAACCCTCAATAAAACTGTAAGAGAGAATTACTGCAGATTTACTACCCAGGAAAGGAAAGGAAAGCTCTTCAAGGCACAGCCAAGAGCTTATTGCTTCTTTTTCAATGCTGAGAAATGCAAGAGCTCCACAATCCCCCAGCAACCTGAAGCTTAAGAGGAAAATAAAATAAGGTACCTTATGAGGTGCCCACGGAGGGATGGGGGGAACCACAAATTGGCCACAGTGGCTCTGAGTTCGGTGGGATTTGCTGAGGCTGTGTCACCCTTTGGTGAGGCAGCACCACCCAGCAGCAGCACAAAGGTCCCTGCCCTGCTGTGGGGACAAGAAGTGCCCTGGCAGGGGTGACCTGGGCTGGGATTGCTGCCCTTTGGCTTCAGAACCTTCCTGTTCTTCCGCAGGGAGCACAGCTGGGAGCACATCTGCATGGTGAGAACACCTCTCCTCCTGCTGCCTCTCGTGGGAAAGGAGCACCCTGAAGTGCACCAGGTGTCAGCCTGTGGGGATGCTGGAATTGCATTTGGGTTTTCTGAAAGAGGGTGATTGGCAAGGAGGAAGGAACGGGTTGGCTCTATTGACACTAATCCAGGTTTCCCAGCCCGGCCACCTCGGGCAGCAGCCCTTCCTGCGGGAGCACAGTGGGGATATTCACAGCCCCGGGGAGGATTCCACAAGTGAACATCGACATAAAGGTCCTGCCCTTGCTGATGAGCATTGATGTGTTGCTTTCTGTATTCACAGTTCTGGGTGATGGGGGAGCACAGGGTAATTTTGTTTTCCTCCTTAAGAAGCCTAGTGGGGAACAGCCCAATGCTTAAAAAATAAACACCCAACAAAAATCCTCAAGAATTCCCTTATCATCTGCACTCACTTGGACAGGTTTCCTTCCCAGCAGCCCTGCAGCCAGTGCCTGACATCCTCGGGAACACCCAGGCTGCTGGAGATCACACACCCTGCAGCAGAGCAGCCCAGCCACCCTCCATGGCAGCAAACCAATGATGCTTCCACTTCTCTTCCAAGAGAGGCTGAGTGAACACCCCCAGCAAGGGCAGTCCCAGAGGCACAGCCACCTGTGGATCTCAGTTGCACCACCCTCTCCAGCTCTTCCCACGGCACAGGCAGCACTGGCTGATGTTTGTTCTGCTTTAGCAGCTGCTGCTTTATTGAGGGAGCCGGCAAACTGTGCTTTGGAGACCTTCCCTGCTCTCAGTGCTGATGTACAGCCAGCGATCAGGGGTAATGGAGGAGGGCAATCCAAGGAAATTTCCCTCCAGGCTCCCACTATTATTTCCTATCCAAAAAATAATATTAAATGTGGTCTACCATTGTAGTAATTAAAGAGATAATGTGCTATTTTATATATTACTGGATCCCTCACACAAGGAAATGGAGTTACGTTCCTGCTGCTGTTCCAAGGGCTTTCTGGATGCAGAAACGTGGAATTGTCTCTGAAAGACAAAGAGGTTCAGCCATTTGAAAGCACAAAAGGTGTGTTATCACTCAAATGAGGGTGCATCAACATATTCAAATCTTTTATAATGTATGTCTTAATCACTGTGCTTGGCAGAGACAGAGCCCTGAGGGTTTGACAAGTGGGGAAACTGAGGAAAACCTGAGGGGAAGAAAAAGGGTTTTGTAGGGATACCCCAGCAGACTGGTGGCATCTAGGACAGAGCATCCTCCCTGATGGAAGCTGGATCCAGATTCAGAAGCTCATGCCCAGGAAGCTGCCAAATGTTGGTCTGTAAAGAAGATAAAACAATCATTTAAGGAATAAAAAGTAACACTCATTTGGTAATGAGGATGCTGATGCTGGATTGTCCAACTTTCCTGGGGATTTTTCTCTCCTGCTGAAACAATGGGATAAGCCTTGCTTATCTCCACATAAACATTAGATGTTTGCTGGTCAGCATTGCAGTTATTAATTCCACATTCTGGAAAACACTCCCAAGACACAGGTCCAAGATTGTGTGAAACAGAATACATCCATGGAGCCACTGGCACATTCCAGGCAGGCTGCTGCAGTTGTTCACCCTAATTCAGGAAGAAAGGAGGATATAAATCAGGTACAGAGCTGGCATGGAATCAGTCTGTGCATGTCATTACAACAACAGCAACATCCCTGCACTCCATCTCCTGAACCAGTAAATAAAACCCACTCTCTCTCTGATATCAGATAGATTGTCTTGGATTGCAAAAATAACTATGGAGACACAAAACTGAAAGAAAAGCAAAGGTTTTTCATTCACTAAAAACTTCTGATACTGACATTTAAACTGGGATTTGTCAACAAGGAAAAATAAAAGCTGTAAAAGATACAACTCCCCTATTTTCATAAGCAAAACATCTAAACTTAAAATTGTCCCTGTGCAAAGCCTTCAATTAATAATGTGAAGTATCAGCCACCAATTATAAATCCTTTTTATGACAGCTGAAAGTGGTTTGTATCTTTTCCTTTCACTTCATCAGATGCCATGAATTGAAGCCTGTAACAGCATCCTGGCTATTGCTTTTTTTTCCCCACACAGAATCATATCCAAATTTTTCAATGTTTTCTTAATGCTCCATTTCTCTTAATGGCAAATGAGGTTTCAAAATGTAGAGGAACTTTTGAAAAGATATTGGTGAAACAACAAATTGGAAAATAAAGGAAGGGAGAAAAATGAAGCACTGTCTGCACCATATTGCATAAATAGTAGGGGAAAATATTGGGCACATGAAGAAAGAAACCTTTTAAGTGCTTACAGTAATGAATTCTGCTGTTTTACAGAATTCTCCCTAGAAGAGCAGGAGGAAATTTATTTATTTGGTCCAGCACAATTCTGAATTATAAAAACACAAACATTTTATTGCAACTTTAAAAGAATTCTAAGTTAAAAGGTTGTAAATCCAAAATTTGTTAGAATCTGTCTTTTTCAATTATTTCTGCAGCAAAGTTTGTTTCAGTTTGACTGAAGCAGCAGAAGTTGCAGCAGGCACTGCAACACTCAGTCATTTTGCCATTTCTTTGGTGACCTTTCCTGCTTTCTTGCCTGTCAGACTCTCACAGATGATGCCAGATTCCCCCCATGCTCAATCATTGCTTTATCTGTGCTGCAAAAGTTGCAATTCACATTCTGCAACTTTAGAATGTACATCTTTAGTGATAAAGATTTGTCTTTAAAAGTGTAACCAAAAGCAAGCAAACAAGTGCAAACCCTACACTCAATTCAATGTCATTGTCTACAAGGAAACAACAACCATCAGTGTGGATTTTTCCTTTTCCCCCTGAAAAGTTGCATTAGATTTGCTGATGTGTGATGGCCTCAGTTGTGCATCCTGCAAACCTTCTCTGAGGAGCTGTTCCCACATGGACCACCAGGGAATGAAAGGCACAACACAAAAATCCTCCTCTTACCAGCAGGATCATCCTGTGAATTTTGGCTTTGTTGATTTAACATCTAAATTCCTTATCCTAAATGTGGATTTGTACAGAATTACTGATGGTCTGAGAAGATTAAACCAAGCTCTAGGTTTTACAACACAAATAATTTTTTTGATGCTTCTCTATTGTTTTATTACCATGGTCACCATGCTAAGGCAGCTTATTCACCTTTTATACCAAACAAATATAAGCACACACCAAAGCATATCAAGGGAAAGCTAAGTTTGGGTAATGCAGATTTCTGGGTGAAGTTACCAGAGTAAAGAACAATCACAGAACATTCCATAAAGCTTTTGAGAAAGCAGATTAATATGCAATATCTATTTTATGAGTGCATCTGTGGTCCTGTGCTTACTGAGCTCAGATGCTCACACATTGTCTTGGACAATGGTCAGGAAGTCCTCTCTCTGCAGGGTGGACAATTCCAACTGCCCAGAGAGACAGAACAAAGGAAAACCCAATAACTCCTCCCTGCTCAGTGAGGAAGAGCTCCAGCCTCATGTGCAATGTCACTCAGGAAGTCTGGAGCAAAACTGGGAGTGGGCTTTAAATTCTATATTCACAGTGCAAGTGTTAATTGCAAAACTCTGTTGTAGGGTCATGCACAGATGGAATTTGATGAGCCAGATTCTGACAGTTTGTTCTGTGTGACTTTGATTCCTGCTCTCAATTACTGGGTGCTGTCACACTCAGGGTAAAACACTACAGTGGCACTCAGGGGTTGTACTAAAAGAAAATTTAGCCCCCTTCTTCTAAATCTAAGAGAAAAATTGCATCTTTAGGGCTCATTTTGAGCTGACACTCTGCACTGAGGTGGCTTTTTCTCTCTGCAGCCTGTGTGCAGCAGTTCAGCTCCCTCTGTTCTCCCCAGCAGCTGCTCCACACACACCACCCCTGTCAGCAGGAAGGTGCAGAGCAGTGGGTGACGACTGATGATTAACGAAGAAAGAAGGTGAATATTAATCATGGAGTCAACATTTGATGGGAGCACTGATGGAATAGTGGTCCCACTGGAAGTTGTTAGGAGTTGATTTTTATGCCCCAGGGCAGTGGTTTTAAACCAGGACTCCTGATGGAAGAGAGGTTGCTTGAAATGTATTAAACAGGCCATTGTGGGAAACATGCCTTCAGCCTCCCCCTGCCCTGAGTCCTGCTTTGTGAGAGCTGGAGCCCAGGTCTGCTGTGCACCTACACTCCCCCAAACATCCCAATCTGTACAGATCCAACCTTTAAAAACAGAAACAAGACATCTCCCTTTCCCCCTGCTGAGCTGCAGGACAGCCCTCACCACCTCATGGTAAATCAAGAAATGCTGATGTTGCTGGTTCTGAGCAACTTTTCTGTTGTTCAGCACCTTTGTATGAGATCAGGAGAAAGAGGAGAGTCTGGGACAGCTTCCCCAGCTGGGTAATTCAGGTTTGAACCACATCTATTTGCAACCTGCTCCAAACCTCTCTCAAAGCAAAAGGAGTCACAGCTACACCATGAAGTGGGGTGGTCAAGCCCTCCTAACCTCAGCTGGAATTCCTGTATCTCAAATTAACAACTTCCAATGAATGCCACAAAATGGACTTCAGCATATATCCAAAGAGTTCTGTTGGTGTTGTTCCAGACAACAACTTTATTTGGGGGAGGAGGGGATATGAAAAAGAAAGGAGGGCTGTACCCAGAGCTGGTACTCAGTTGCTGTTCATTCTGTTGAGGTCAACACAATTATCAAGTTTCTCAGGGACAGCTCTTTGGGTTTCCTGTGGTGCTCCCTCCTCCAGGCTCTACCAGTACTCCAAAGAATCACAGCACACGCAACACCTTTCCTGAACTTTGCTCCACCAATTAATCCATGCCATGGCTCCTATCAGGAAAATATCACATACCCAGCTTTGTGTAGAGACAAGGTTATTTTTTTTCTAAATAACAGGGTAATTTTGAAAGCACAGACAACTTTCATACTTGCAGCAAAAGATTAGGCAGATAATGGGTTGGTTATTCATGTTATACATGCATTTTTCTATAGATTTAGGCTGAGGTCTTTCACCTCTCAGCAATAACTGCTTTCCCAAAAAGGAGATGTGTCTGCTCATAGGACACAGCTCAGCTGTCCCTCCACCCATGTGTCCCACAATATGAAGGAATAAAGCAAAGCTATTCCCTCAATTTCAGCTGTAGGAAGGAGTGCAGCTGGCCAGAGTGCAACAAGTCACAAAGAATCCTGAGGGCACAAAACAGGAATTCTCCCAAGTGCACTGAGGCCAGAAGCAGCTGAGCAAGAGAAGTTGTTTAAACCTCAGTGCTGCATTTTATCCACAACATTGGGCCTTCAACAACCCAGAAACCTTCAGGTGCATTTTCATAGTTAGTTAATGCTGTTCCAGGGATTTGCAGCTGTGCAGGTTGTTTGCCTGGGAGCAAACACATGGCCCCTGCTCCTGGTTTTGCCTTGCAGCTCTCAGGGTATCCCTGACACACCCCCAGGATTGCTGCTTTCCTGCACAGCAGCTGCTTGTAGCAGGGAATGGCTCAGGCAGCTCTGCCCTGACATCCTTATGAAAGTAGGTGCTGCCTTGCAAAGGGTGTGATGCTCTGCAGCTCCCCTGCATAAATAACTCCTTAATGCATCTGTCATTTCAGGTGTCAGAGCAGAGACAAGGTCAAGCTTGGAGAGAAATCAGCCTGCTCCATCCTTGACCCATCATTCATCACTGCATTTGTCCACAGCCAAACAGCCCAGGTGGTTAACAGGGAAAATACCTCAGCTGAGCTCTGGAAGGGTCCTGTTTCTGCTGTGGAGAAGTTTATTAATAATAAATACTCATCAGAAAGCAGCAGGAGTTTTGATGGGCAGCATTGCAGGGACATTTTCCAAGAGAGAAGTTAAAATCCTGCACTGTGCACCCCATCCTCAGGCTGGGGGAGACAAGGGGTTAATTCTGCAGACAGCAAACAGTGACTGTAAGTTATTAGAGAGTCACAGTGGTGGGGATATATGAGCCTTGCCTTCACCTTTCCCATGGATAAAGCACAAGCCATCCTGGCTGTGTTGACACTGCCAGGCCATGCAGGAGCCCCCTCACAGCACCAGGCAGTGATTAGCACTGATTTCACTGCATTAGGCATGGTTATTAAAACACACACCTGAATTCATGCTCATTCATATCCATTTCAGCTGCCTTTACAGGAAAGGTTCCTAGTTCCTAAGGAAACAGAAAACTTTAAAAGATTAAGCCTTTATCCATAAGGCAAAACACTGTGTGCTTTAATCACTGGCATTTGTGTGAGGGTTTGGAATTTTGGAAGGTGGGAAGAAGAAGCATAGGATTTCTCCCCTAAATGCAGGATAGACAGTGAAAAGTTAGGAAGAGTTGACCTCTGAGGTTCATTAGTGAGGTGGTTGCAGCTACTTTGTGATGGTTTCAGTGTGTTCAGAGCCTTAATAAACCTTGTCCCAGCAGTAAATGCAGGATGTGGGACACACACACAGTTGGTACAGACCCAGGCTGACCTCTAAGTTTAACTCCTTTCTGCTGAGACATTCCTGCAACATTTCAAAAAATTCTAGTTTTTATACATACAGTTAAGAGTTTATGGGCTCAGACACCCAGACACGTTCCCACAGCCTAAAAAGTTTCCAGCTCCCACCTGAGCCGTGGTAAATGTAGGATGAGCATGACAGGGCAAGAATTCTCCACTCTGCAGCTTTCCATCCCTGCAAGCTGGACAAAGCTGAGGGGTTGGCAGTGTGGCCCTGAGATTCACAACCCTCTCAGCTCTCACAGGGTCTGTGTGGGTGCCCTGTGCCAGGGGCAGGCTGAACAAACACGCAATCCCTGTGTACTGGGATTGCACACAGAGGGTTATCTCTGCCCCTGCTCCAGGCACGGCAGGAACCTGACAAGATTTAAATGGATTTTTTGGTCCTTCTGCAGCTGGTGATGAGCTGGCACCTTTCAGGGGCACTGCTCTCTGCTGGGCAGAGTGCTCAGAGCTGGCTGCACACTTAGTCCCTTAGCTCACCATGCTCTTTTCTCAAGGATTTTACCTTCATTTACCTGCATCAGTTGTATCAGTGTTCCAAGAGCCACAGCACTTTGAGAGGTAAGGTCTTGTAACTCCTTAAATACTCACAGGTACAAGCAGCTTTCCCAAATTATCAGTAACTGCTCTGCCTGGTCAAGAAAAAAAAAAACAAAAAAACAGCCTTAGGATTGTCAATGTGGTGTAGTAAAGTGGTGAGATTTTCAGTGAAATAGATCACAAATCCCGTGGGCAGTGTTGGCTGAGGCGTGTGCCCATCACCTCTGAGATCCCAGGCTGACAAAAGGCACTGCCTCAGTTTCAGGAATGAGTCTCTCTCGCCCTCCAGCACTTGTTACCCCGGATCTCACAGCATTCCTCAGCTGAGCTCCATTCGCTCTCCCGGTGCCGACTCAGCGGCTCCATTCGCCCCTCGTTCCTTTGCTGGGAAATGAAAAGTGTTCCCGTGTTCCTCTGCTTTGTTTCCTCGGACCTAACTTTTTTTTTCTTTTCCTCCCTCCCTCCACAGGGTGACAGCTATTTTATCACCTCCAACAAGAAATGCTGAGCCTGTTGTGCAGGCAAAACATTTGCAAAGGGGCAGGGGGTACACAGAAAGCAGTAGGAAATTGATAAGGGCTGTAAAGTAGCTTTATAAAAATGCCGACAAGCCTGTTCAGGGCACAGAGCACCTGCACCTCTGCCCCCGGCAGCGCCTCCTTCAGATGCTCCTATTGTTTTCATTACTATTTGTGACTCGATCATTAATAAATTACTTTTTCTTTTTTTTTTCTTTCCTGTTGGCTCCAGCCACCAAGGGAGCCAGCAGGTGCATCACTTTTACAATTAGCCCTTCGTAATGCATGGTTGGCAAGAAAAGTTGTCCACAAGCTGCAGAGTTTTACCGACTGGATTTCTGCTGGATGGCCACAGCCCTTGGAGCAATTAGAGAGGAATGTGCAGGAAAGCACCTTAATGCATCTGCTCATCTGGCCAAAAACTTCTGCAGAGGGGCGAAATCCAAAACTTCGAGTCCTGTTCATGAAGCTGGGACAGAGGGAGAATGCAGAGAGAGCAGTGAGAGCTTTTAAAAAGCTTCATTTCTGCCACATATTGCACTTTGCTGCTTTGATTCCCCTGCACTACATGGCTCAGGTCAAACAGAAGAGAGGTGGGACTGAAAGGCTGAGGAGGGGCAGTAGGGAAGCAAACTCCAAAAGTTGCTTATTTCCATCTCAGTAATTCAGGTCTGTTCACACCAGGGCTCTGCTCTGCCACAGCAGAATTGTCCCTTCATGCTGGGAAGATGATGGATATGCTGAATTCCCTTTCTCATGTGATATAACTTTCTAAATACCATCATATCTGCACTTTCCTAAAGGGTGATGCAGTGTTTAACCAGCAGCTAAGGGGAACAGGCTGTGGTTGTCTGTGAGTGGGTTAGGTCAGGGACTGTCAGCTTCTGGAGTGCAGGGTATTTCATTTCCACTGAGCACTTGTTTTCTCCCAAAAAAAAGCAAAAAACCAAAACCAAACCAAACCAAAACATAATAAAAACCACCAAAAAAACACACGCACACAAAAAACCACAGCAGGAAAAGAAAAAGCAGAGGAAAGAACATAAATGAACAGGTAATGCCTGAAGAAAATGAACAGAAAGTGACAATTCTAAGGAAGAGTAACTTACCACAGATTTCAAAGCCAGCAAAGCCAGAGTAGTTGTGTGCCTGCTTGTGACAGTTTTCCTTCAGTCCTTGTGAATGTGGCTGTTTCACACAGTTCTGAGGATAAAGCATGTTGGCATCTCTGGCAGAGACAACAGCTGAAACACATGGGTACTAGGGGCAGAGAAATGCAGGAAAAAAAAGATATTAAAGATGATATATGTCAAAAACCTCCAAAATGAGAGCTTGCACAGAGCTGGCCTCATTAACTCTGCTGTCCTGCCTTTGAGAGCCACTTCTCCAGGATGTTCCAGAGGAGGAACAAGGCCTGCAGCAGGAAACAAGTGGTAAAATCTGCTACAGAACAGTCTAAAGACTGAATCAAGCTTTAATTCACAAGCCCCCTTCAAAATCCCTTTCCATGAAAGGTGATATTGATATTCTATTGATCACTTGATATTATATTAATCACTTGCAAAGAAGCATCCAAGCTCCTTGCATGTTGTTAATTTGAACCAGACAAAATCTTTAAAAACACAACCTTTTTTCCCCCTAGCTTGACATGATGGCAAAATCAGCAACTTTTCAAAAGACTGTCTTGAGAGATCTGGAAATCACCATGAATTCAGCACAGCAACACCTGGGACAAGAAAGCCCTCACTGCAAATGGTTTGGTGTAGAGGTGCAAATCTCAGGTGAGAATCTCAATCACTACACGATCAGGTCATTCTTTGTGACCCAACAAAGGTTCAGTCTTCAAAAGAGTAAAGTAATTCTGACAGGAGAGACTGCAGAGTTGAGCCAGCAGCTCTGATTTCAAGTTTAATGGATGGAGACAGCATGGGAGCACTTTGGGAGAGGAGTCCCCCCTGTGCCCCATCACCAAACCCACATCATGGTGCAGCCATGGTTCCACCTCTCCAGCATTGCTGAGAAATGAGAACTGAAGTGCCCACTTCAGTTTGGTGCTGGGTTTGTACCTTCCTGAAAAAAGTTCATTGTGGTGAAAAAAGGCGAAATTTCTCAGGAGCCAGGAGCCTCTCAAGAAGGAGCATTTAAGGCAGGATCAGTGAGAAAAGTGTTTTAATAGGAAATGAAATGAACACTTGACTCAGAAGCATAGAAGACTTTCTAAGGTGGGGCCAAAGCCATGCTCTCTGCATAGCTGAGGTGTATCCTCACTGCAGCACAGCTGCCATGGTCATGGCCTGCCTCTGATCCCATCATCATTTTCCTGTTCTCTGCAATTCCAGGGCAAATTGCTAATGGAAGACAAATTTCCTGCTACAGATTTTGGTCTGAGGTCCAGAGCACCGAGGTGGCAGCTCCCACCTGCTCTGAGTCCATCCTGCTCACTGCCTCCCCCAAAATGGCAACAGCCTGAAATTACTTACAGTGTTCTCTACCTTCACATGTGATTTATAACAACATGCAACTTCATTCAAGTGCTCAAAGCAGATTCTCCTGGCCCGACTTTTAAAATTCATGCTCTTAAAAAAAAAACCCCAAAAATAAAGAATAATAATACAAGAGGGAGAGGGAAAATCACAGGGTAGTTGGATGCAATAGAGGATACAACTGGAAAAAAAAAAAAGCCAAACTAAGAATAATGAACACAAAACTGAAAAATTAGAAAATGAAGCACAATGGAATAATAGCTTGAAAAAGTCAGAGGAATTGAAGGCACAGTATAGTATAATTTCAGCTTCCAAATCAGTTCTTGATATAGACAAAATTAGTTACCAACTCTGATCCCTGGCAATTTGATATCTACACAGCTTTGTTGAAGTTTGCAATTCAAAAACTAAATAATTGCACCTCAAAAACTCTGTCTTCCCTATTTAGAGAACACGGGGATGTTTTTTCCCTTTTTTTTTCCATCCAGAATTAACAAGGCTTCCTGTGTGTGTTTGCTTTGCCTGGCTGTGAGCAGGGGCCCTGCCCAGCCCCGGGGCCGTGTTGGGGGTGATGCTCCAGGGGTGCAGCCCCTCTCTGTCCCTGCCCCGTGGCTCTCACTGCTTCACCTCTTGCTGAGCCCACATCTTGTGAAGCCATTAGACTTTCTCCTGCAACCAAAACACAGAGCCCCTGAGCTCCTCCCTTTTACTTGACCTGAACCATAGGTTCTGCTCGCAGTAAACTCAATCACTGTCCTTTCTCAGGCTGCTATTAAACCTTGGCTCTAAGCAGCCAAGAAATTAATCTCTGGTGCCCGACCTCTCTCAGCCCCAGCGAGCTCTACAGCAGCTCTGCACAACCTTTGATCCCCATCTGCATGGCTTCATCCATAAACAAAAGTACCTGGTGGAGTCCAGTGAACCCAGCTGGTCCCTCACTAACATCATCTGGAAAAAAAAAAAAAAGGAAAAAGGGAAAAAAAAAAGAAAAAGCAGAGCATGAAGCCTTTCAGCCTGGAAGTTTTATGTTCTGCCATTAATCCTATCCTTAGATTAAAAAAAAAACACAACAAAAACAAGAAATTAAATCAGAACCTCCTGTCTCTGATCTGCATTTGCTGGGAGTCACAAACACGTTCACACTGTAATGGGTACAAAACATTGCTCTCTCCAGTTGCCAGCTCCTGTGTTATTGAGTGAGGCAATGGCACACATCCCTGTCCTCTGCATGTCTGGGATGCATGTCACTCTGGCAGTATTGCTTGTTCCTGGAGAGGGACTAAATCATTACACGTTTGTTAATCCATCATTCATCCTGACAGCCTGTGCTACTTGCTGACAGCTCCGGGCAGAGGACAGCCACCAAACCCTGGTGAGCTTTACATTCAAATTCTGGCTAAAGCAGCAGCATTTCAGGCAGGTTAACTGCCTCTGGTAGTTTTATTTTAATGATAGTTTGCAGGATTGCTGCAGCATGAACTGCTCTCCAGACTGCTGAGGACCAAACAGATGGGAAAAGCACCCATTGGGAAAGAGATTCCCATAAAAATCAGTTGGGCACAAAGGAAGTTGTCTTATCAATTTAAAGGTGAGGAATCAAGGCTGAAAGCAATAAATCCGTTTTCTTGAGGGGATGCAGAATATTTACAGGAAAGTAAGAACTAATCCTCAAATCTTAATCTACTGCCCAATCCCTTTTCTGCTAAAACTTAAAAAAGTCCAAGAGAAATCTGGCAAAAGAGCAAAACTGACTGTGTCCCTCTGAAAAGCCCCACCTTCAGGTGGGCAGAAATTCATCTCTGCTGAGCTCTGAACTCACACACCAATGCAGGCTGGCTTGGCACAGCTGATGAGGCACTTTGGGACTCAAACAAGCTGATGCTCTTTTCTAAATGCAAACAATAGACAATCTCCTCCTGTTTTATAACACTCTTTTCTTCTCCATATAAGCCGTTCAGCAGTCAGCAATTGACTGCTTTTCAATGTTAGTAATAATCACTTTATCTTTCATAATTTCCAGGAGTTCTCAAGAGACTCTCCCCTCTCACTGGGCATGAACACACAAACACTTGACTTGGCATTTATCACAAGTAAGGAGACAAAAGCCCTCACTATGGGGGGAAAAGCATTGGAAACCTTGTAAAATATATCCCCTTGGAGAGTCCCACTCCCTTCTGCTTCTCTCCCCCTCCAGTTTTCTTCCTCCTCTGCTGTGCTGGAGACTGAGTCAGTGGCATTTATGGTTGTGCTCTGACCCCGGGGGTGCAGGGCTGGAGCAGCAGAAACAATAACTAAATGATAATAAATGTTCCCAATTCAGTATCAGTTGTGCATACAAGGCAAAGTTAAAAATCCTCCTCCTGCTGCTGGAAGAGCCCGGGCAGGAGCTCCCTGCCCCATCCCTGCACAGCAGCGGGGCTCCAGCAAAAACCCAACTGCAGAAAGGAGCTCCCAACTCAAGGGCAGCTGTCAAGCCCAGGAGGGAAAACACACATGAGATCACCAGCAGAACTATTCGGGCAGTGCTGCTATCAAACCTTTTAAAGAGCAGCCCTCAGTTAATTCCTTTTAGAGGTCTTTGTTCCAGCATCTCCCTTCTTGCAGCTCCCAGACAAGAGCAGGAGGAGACTTGATCCTTCCCATCGAAGGATTGCTGTCCACAGCTATTCCTGCTCAATAAGCTTTGTCACAGACTTGATACTATTTTTGGAAGCTTTAAAAATATCTAAGGGGCACCTTTCATTTTTACCCAGACACAGCATCTTTTTATGTTTAATAGAGAGATTTAAGAAAAAAAAAATATTTCTGCTTAGCATCAACATGCTTCTCTGTTAAAAATAAAACAGCTGAGCTAGCGAGAAGATTTGGGCAGGAGGAAATTCTATTTATAGAAACTTTTACAACAGTTATCACATGCAGATAAGGATCGCAGTGAGCCACAGGCTCCCCGGAGGGGCAGCGCGGGGATGAGCCCGACACGGGGGGAGCGGAGGCAGCAGCACAAACAGCTCCGGGGTTTGTCCCCGCTGGGGACAGGAGCAGCCCTCAGGGAGGACACTCAGGAGCACTGCGAGTTCTTCTCCAAAGACAGCGAGCCCAGGAGCTGCACAGGGCAGTGTGAATTCCTGCTCTCCAAGCCTCTTATTGCATGATTGGAAAAGTCTCTGCACTGTATTTCTTGGTGGTGTGGTTGGACAGTCATGGAAGAGGAGAGGGACCTCTGGATGCTGTGCAAAGAAGGGATTTCCTCCAGTGCATCCCCTGGTCCTGTCTGTCAGACTGAGCCTTCCTCACTCTGCACCCAGAAATAAATAATCAGCATGGCTGAGTTATCAAGATAGGGGGGAAAAAAGGGGGAGAAAAAAGAAAATGGTCAAAATTTCCTCTCCATTATGGGGCCATCAAAAATTACAGCCTTCAAACCATGAGCAATAGGAAGGTGGGAGCACATCTGGCTTGAAACTATAGAGCAGATACATCAAGATAATAATAGAAGTGAAATAATGGCAGGGGTGTCAGAGGAGTGAGTCAGACCAACAGGATTCTCTCCCAAGCCCTGCCACCAGTTTGCCACATGACCTTGGGCAAGTTCCTTTCCCTATTTGTGCTGCAAATTTCTCATCTGTATCTACCTGGCTTGGAAAATGCCTGGGTTTATAGGTGTGAAACATGGCATGAACCAAGCACTGCTGCCACCTTGCTACCCCTGGTTTAACACTTCTCTAAAAGAATAATCAAATATCTCTGGTGATCAATGATCAGAAATTTCTGGAAAAGACTGAGTGAAGTCCTGGTTCCTTAAAAACATTCTTGAAGTAGGGGAAATAGGATTTTATGTTTCATATCCAAGAAATAAGGCATTTTCATGTCCTTCTGGAGTTAAAATAACCTAGTTTGAGCCTTCAGACGAACATAATAAATGTGATATCCTAAACAGACAACTTCTGAAATTTAACCTTCACTCTCAAGCATCTGTGTGTTCCCAGGGGAGCTCCCTTTGCAAGCAGGGATGTTACAAAAAGCAGAGTTTAAGGCATGCCATTCTTTGGCAATCAGATAATGTACATGGAAGTCTTTTTCTTGTAAAAAATAAATCCCTGCTCATGAGACGACCTTACAGGGCCTTATTTGGAAGTAAAATTGATTTTAGAGTAAAGCTGAGCTACACTTTTGTTTCAACACCAAGCAGCAGAAAGAGAAGTGGAAAAGAGAAGCAAAGAGGAAGAGACAAACACCCAAAGAAGATTTTCACAGGAATTACTTTCTAATTTCTGGATTCTTTACACAGCTGCTCTTCCTTGGGCTCTACCAATTGGAATTTCCTCACAGATGTCTTCTAATGGTCAAAGGGTTCTCTCCTCAGGTTTTTGATGCACCTGTGTAAGAAAGCACAAGGAAACAAGAGAATTATCCCTTAAAATTTGCTCAAATTCTAGTCAATTTGGTCAAATTAAAACACCCTACCAATAAACACAGACAACACTTGCAGGCAATGTTGGACTCTCCTTGCTGGGGAAGACAGTGTTTTTTCAGTGAGTATTTCATTCTGCTTAGAGGGGTCCAGCAATTTGCAGTGACCAAAAGAAAATCACCTTTCTCACACTTTCCAAAATGCTGAGGCACCTGGAGCTGNGGGGTCCAGCAATTTGCAGTGACCCTTCTCTTTCCAAAATGCTGAGGCACCCTAAGAGCTTCCAGCTTCCAGGCAGGAGCAGTGTCACCACTGCCCACTCAGGAGCTCCCTGCACACTGCAGAACAGGTTCTACAGGGTTCTCAAAATAGTCCTTTGGTATTTTTCTGAAAAATGACCATTCCTTTAAACCATGGCACCTCCTCTCCTCGTGTCCTGCAAGGGGACTCTTTTCCCCACAGGCAGCACCTCAGCACCAAAGTGCTCCTGGCACTGGGCTACCATTTGTGCTGTAATTAAATTGAATCCACTCCTTGGCTTGGCTCTATCCCTGCACAACACCAGCCTCTGAGCAATCCATTCTCAGGGCACTCACTAATACATCACGGGGTGAGCTCTGGCCGTGATGTATGGGTGCAATCCATCAGAGTGCACTCCTGCTCTCAGGATCTATGGGCACCATTCATCATCAGGGTGAGGCTGAGGGCTGATGGATGGCTCCAGAGATGGGCTGGGCCAGCACCAGGAGGATAAAGGTTGGCATCACTGTTACCCCATTTCCCAGCGTGGTACTGCTGGCATTGAACCAGCCTTCCTGGAGTCTAACTTTAGCTCCTTATTTATTTATCCCGAGGTCCTGTATCACTGGAAGTGCCTCTCCTGGGATGCATCATCCTCCCAGGGGTGGCTGCTACCCATTAGCAGGGGTGTATTCTCAGCTGGGTGTGAGGGGTTTAGCCCATTAACACTTGCAGCACTGTGTATCACCAGAGACAGGCACCAGCTCAGCCTCACACCTGCAGATTAGTGGGAATAAAACAGTCACAATGCTCAGAAAACCCCCTGAAACCTACAGGAACTTCACTGGTTTCAAACATTCACCCTCCTGAGAAAACTCACCCAAATTTGAAACACAAACCTGTCCAGCCTGTGGAGACAGAGCATCCCATGTTCATCCTAGACTGGGGAAAGCAGCAGTGGAGAAGTGTGGACTGTGACCCCACTGTGACCAAAATCCACCATTCCCCTGACCAAGCCATAAAAGCTCTGTAGGGAGCATTGCTGCAGAGTGGTGCTGCTTTGGGAATGATCAGGGCAGGAAAATGGCAGAGGCAGAAAGGAGGAAAAGAGAAACATCTGCTGCCTGAGAGACCTTCAGACCTCCCTTTTGCAAATAGAAAAGTTAAAGTACAGAGCAACATGAGGCTCAGCAGAGAGTTTTGGGGATATCTGCTCAGGAGGAAAGTGGCCAAGGAGATCCCTAAATGAGTGAATTGTGCATCATCTGAGCCTGTGCCTGGGCACTCTGAGCCAGGGCTGGGGACAGCAATGTCCTGGGGAGCAAAGGTGCTAAATCCAATCTCTGTGCTCCTTATGGAGTCACTCAGGGTCTCCCATAAAGCAGACTTACTACTCTTGTGGAAGAAGTAACAGGTACAATAAAATACAGATATCCCAGCCAACACCTCTGCCCTGCCCAGCCCAGGCAGCCCCGAGGGGTGGTGACAGCACTCTGGGCCAAGTCACAGCACATCCTTCTACCCCTTCAGGGCAGGATCTGACCCCAGAACCACCAGCCACCACCTCCTGAGACCACCCCAAGGACACAAATTTCCTTACAGCACACAGGGAAGTGCTGCCACAGTTTGGGGGAGAGCCAGCCAGCCCTGCCTGGGGCACCCAGCTGCCCTGCCTGGGGCACCCAGCTGCCCTGTTGGGTGGCAAGTTCAGCATCTTTATTGAGAAGTCAAGTCTTGCTGTCCTTAAAAATATGAGCACAGTGATTTCCCTCCAGATGTGTCCCCATAGTTTTCTTAACTTAATAAAAAACTGTTCAAAAATCCTAAGGTGTTGACTGAAATAATTTCTCAGACTCTCAATCTAGTGTTCAAAAACAAGGTGGGAATTACATTCTCATTAATTACACCCCATGCACCTGGAAAATGACAACACTGCCCAGCTGAGTGCAACCAGAAAACAGCTTGGGCAGGTGGATACCAAGCACACTGTCATGAAAAATCCTTGTCTTCACACAGAGGAGGTGGCCAGAGCCCAGTGAGGAACAGCAGCAGCAGCACTGATGGCAACAGACCATTTCTGCCCTGGAGCAGTGGTAGCAGCACCTTCCAGTCACACCCAGCCACCACACAGAGGCATTTTCTGACAAGGTTTTCCCCTGTGAAGGCACAACAAGCTCAACCCAGACAAGTCATTTGTCTTTGCTCACTCTTTGAGTTGCTGTCAGTGCAGTGGGGTTGGCTCCTGGAGCTGGGGGGTTTCCCCACCACAGCAAAGTCAGGGCTCTGCCCCTCGCTGAATCCAGTGCAAGTCAGTAGGAAATAGATGTAAACTATGAACACCAAAAAGTGGGGAAAATATTTGGTGTCTGCTTCTACTTTGACCAAAGATTCTGAAAATTGATATATGAAGAATATGAAGAGAAGCAAGTCCTCTCTAAAGTGGGAAAAAGTCTGGCTGTGTGAGTGATGAAGGGGTAAAACAGCCTAATGAGGGATGTAACATGCTCATGAAGGACTTGGAAAACCTGGGTTTGCTGGTCTGCAATGGACCCCTAAACTCCTACAGACCCCCAGTGAAACTGGAGAACAGCACTCACCCAGAACTCAGGAACACTCACCAGAACTGGAGCAGTCGGGTGAGATCTCATTGAGGCTGGAAACTTGCTCCCTTCCCTGGAGCTGTCAGCTGGAACAACAGCGTTTGTGCCCCAGCTGGAACCTGAGATCCCCGAGGGTGGGGCTGCTCCAGCCCAGGGCTGCTGCAGAGAGCAGGGATGGGAGCTCGGGGGAGCACAGCCAGGAATGGGATGGGATGGGATGGATAACACAGCCTGGGATGGGATGGGATCAATGGGATGGGTCACACAGCCTGGGATGGGATGGGATCAATGGGGTGGGTCACACAGTCCAGCCCCAGCCAGAGCTTTGCACGCTGCTGGTGCTGGGAGAGTCCATAAAAACCAACCATGAGGCTGCTCCTGCCTGTCCAGTTCTCCTGCAGACAAACAAGGCCCTTGTGCATCCTTCAGTAACAATAAAAGCTGCAGTAAGAGAAAAAAGCTACTTGAGAACAGTTTCTCCTGGAACAATTATGAAAAATTCCAGTTTGTCCCTGGAACAATTTATAAGCTATTTCTTTTTTTCATTCTCTTTGGTTTTGGTGGTTTTGTTTTTTCTTGTTTCTTTTAGAATGACTCAGAGCAAAACCTTATTTCCACAAGACCCATATTTACCTGAAAGCACAACCCACCTCTGCTTGCTGAGCCCTGAAAGCATCACCCTGGCAGGGAGGGAAGAGGCAGAGTCCTGCTGCCAGAGCCACTGCTGGGATTGGTCCCAAGCAGGAGCAGCAGTGCTGGCAGAGCTGGGCACCCACCATGCCACCCAAACCCAGCACCCACAGCAGCTGGGACACCACAGGGAGGCTGGGGCAGAAGCTCACACAAGAAAACAGCAGCACTGGGGGCTCCACTGGTTGTTCTTGGCATGGTTCTGCTGCCTCCTGCCCTGCAGAGGGAATAACCTGGTTTCATTCAGGAGTTGTTTGATTTAAGAACGTGCACCTCTGCAGGTTGGAGCTGTGCAGACAGGCTGCTTTCGTGAGAGAGAGAGTGAAAACAGAGCAAAGTTTCAGAGAGAAAGTTAATTTTGAAGTATTTCCTACCATCTGGTCAGCTTATACTTTTAAAAGTTCAATTATCTTCTGAGATAAACTTACTAACCAAATTAGGAAACTAAATACAATTATTAAAGCATAAGAGAACAATTTCAGATTTGCTTTGAGTGCCAATCCAAATTTAACAAGCCCACAGATCCTGATGGATAATTCCAGAAAGATCCTTCAGCTTCATTTCAAACTAGAAGAACAGATGAATGCCTGGGATATGATTTACATTTATTCTCATGTTTTTAATCAAAACTTACACAGTTGTTTTAGCTGGCCAAAACCAGAACCAGGATTTTATAAAAATGTATTCCATTTCTCCATGGAATTGTGGGATTTGAGCAGCTCTGCTATTGAAGTGCTGCACAGTGTGCAACCCAAAGTCTGCAAACCTGGGAAAAAATTCCATGTACCCCAGCATTTTGCAGAGTGATCTTTTATCCAGATGCTCTCACAACAGTTAAATTAATTGGCTCAAGAAATTCTTTATGGGAAAAAAAAAGGGACAAACTTAAAACAAATCTTCCTCTAGACTCTTGCCAAGGGTTTGGTGTCCTCTGATTTTACACAACAATCTGCAGCATTAACACTTCCCCTGTGGTTCCTCACCCTGACACACACCCATGGATCCTGCAGTGATGCCCCTAAATGATCATTTCTCCCACTGATTTCCAACAGGAACAACACATTCATCAGTAGGGACTCAAAGCTAAAATCACCAAGAGTGAAAACATCATGATGCCACAGTGCCACTGGTGAAACTTGATGTCAGAAATATTCCACCTGCAGGTGAAACACATTTTACCTGTTCCTGTGCTCAGTGAGGGTTCCTGGAGGTCAGAGGTGCTAATGAGGAGCAGAGCCAGTGCTGACCACCAGGCAGGAGAGAGACACTGATGTCTTGGGCAGGGAGGTGGTTCCCAAACTCAGTTTGTGGATTATTGATGGTGTTGTGTTCAAAAGGCAAAGCCCAGGTGTGAGAGAAGTGCTGCTGGGACAGACCCACAACACAGAGCAGCACCTACAGCCCAAAGCTGCCTCGACTTGGAAATTCTCAAGTCCCACATTCCAACAAAAGCCTTGAAAAACCTTCAACCTGACAACATTTTCCCCAGGAACAAAAAGACAGCATTTAGAGGAGAAGGTGCATTGGAATCCCTGAAGGAAAAGCAGGCTCCCCTTGCAGCAGTTTCTGTGGCTGTGTTTTTGTGCAGGGTTCAGGAAGGTTTGATTTTGCAGTTTAGCACGTTGAGGCCCCTCAGTGCTCGCTGTCGGAGGGTGCCGATTACCCAGCTTCATTCATCAAAATGTCACTTTTCTGACAGCCATTAATAAATATCCTGCCAGAGTCCCTCACACCTGGCAGCCATGGCACACTGCAACACGCCGCTAACCTAATTTGCTAATTGCTGCTTTCCCCATTAATTTTAGTCTGTCTTGTTTGGTGTTGACACGGAGGGAAAAAGAAATAAGTGTGGGAGAAAAGCAGGCAGGGAAGAAAGCATTTGGTAGTTTCTGTTCATTTGCTCATTTTTTCCTCACCCTCCTTTTACTCTGTTACAGAAACTTCTGTGAGCCTCATTTTGCATTTGCCCTTTCTGCCAGAGGGCTGTGGACAATCCTGATTTTGGTGCTGCTGGGTGAAGGGTTCATAATCCACACCCCTTTCTTTTATACAAACCCAAGCCCAGATTTGAATGCCTCCAGTTCTGCCACAGCTCCTCCCTGACCCCCAAAGCTGCCCACACCCAGCCAGGGGCTGCACCCCACCGAGCCCACGGGTGCTCAGCTCTGGCTCTGCCAGCCCTTCACACCTGCCAAAATCCCTGCTCTGTTAATTCAATTCCTGGCCACTCTCGACCAGAGATCACTCAGCTCCATTAATCATGGGATTCTCTGATAAATCTCCTCTCTGAGGCTCGAGCACAGACCCAGCCCTGCGTGGCTGAGCTGGACTCAAACGCGGGTCTCCAGCCGAGGTCAATTAAGACGAGGAGCACCAGACCCATCAACCCTTCAGGCAGTGATGAATTGTTGTTGCAGTGCTGGTAAAAGTCTCCCTGCAGGACACTCACCAAGCTGTTGTACTTGGACCACACGTTGGGGTCCATATGCTGCAAAGCTTTCCTTTGCCTGATTGCATCCAGCAACGACGTTCCTCACCCACCTCTGCAGCTGTGGTGGCTCTGCCTCTGCTCCTCAGGAGTGGGGCACAGGAGAACAGAGGCTCCTCAGGCTCCTCTTGGCCACAAATGCCTGTCTAAGGAAGGTTTCTGCAAAGGTTTCCAGATCAATCATCCTCTCCTTTAATCAGTGTAAGAAATGGGCACATCTATCACAAAAGTAAGAGCTGTGTGCATCCTCCTGGCCCCCCAGCCTGGCTTCTTGTTTCAAAGGCTTTGTTTAAATATCAGCTGAAAGTTCAGAATCCTGATCCCTTTGGATAACCAGAGCCTCCCTCTGCCAAGGCACTCAGAGCCCAGCCACACAACACTTACAGTGACACCAGTGATCCTGTCTCAGCCCAAGAGCCTTGTCTGGGAGCAGCCAGCCAGGACAGCCTCCACTGTCAGCCTCTGCTGGATCCAAACATTCCTGATGTTTCATAAAGACCTGGGAGAGAAGAGCATGGATGCCAAATGCAGACAGATTCCACCTTTACCAGGGATTTGCAGCCTGTCTTCCAAGCCCCAAATATCCCAGTCTCAGGGGTAATCCAAAACTGGGGACATGAACCAGGAGCAGTTGCAGCAAGTTTTAATAAGAT
The DNA here is from genome assembly GCA_013398995.1 of Alaudala cheleensis. Lineage (NCBI taxonomy): Eukaryota > Metazoa > Chordata > Aves > Passeriformes > Alaudidae > Alaudala > Alaudala cheleensis. Next base: position 204,730 of record VWYE01022570.1, on the reverse strand, counting down.
GTTAACAAGAAAAGTTTTGCTGCTTCTGAAGAGTTTAGTGTAAACCCAATGTTTTTCCTTTAAAGCAGCAGAGGGTATAAATAGACCAAAATTGGATCATGTCACCAGAAGGGTCAAAACTGGGAATAGTTTGTGTTGTTTCAAAGTGTTGAGTGTGTAGGAAAACTACTGCCTTGAATCAGCATTTGTATGACTGCTGCTTGGGGACCAGCTCAGGTCTGCAAGCAAGAGTCAGCCTAATATGCTAATTCAGGACATTGGACAATGTTTTTTCTACCCCTGAAACCTGTGTGTGTCCTTTTAGCTCTTCTGGCACTTAAAGCTGGACTGAAATTTAATTTCACAGTGGCACAGTTCTCCTCACAGCTGGCAGGAGTGAAACCCACAGCTTTCCCTAACCCACTGCTGGGATCTGCCTGTGTTTCACCTGTCCCCAGAACACCTGGGCTGGTTCATGTTCACCTTGAAAGGTCCACCACAGTGTTGGACTGCTGCTCCACAAGGTGCCAGCTCCCAGGGAGCTGAAGGAGACCTGCCACAGGCAGGGCCTTCAACTTCCAAGGGCCTTAGAAGTAAAATATACTGTCCTGTTCCAAGTGAAGTTAAAAGGGCCCAGTAAAGAGTAACAGCATTTCAGCTTTTAGCCAAAAGCTTCGATTCATGGTCCTTTAAAGTTAAATTTATTGCCTCCATTTAGCAATGTCCCTGTAAAAATCCCGTCTGGCACAGAAAAACCCGTGTGCAGCTCAGCACTGCTGTGGCAAACAAAATATTTCATCCCAGGGATCCAGCTCTGCATCCATCTGCCTTTATTTAGGTCCTTGTGTCTGTTTATTGCCTTCGGTGCTCAACGGCTCTGAGCACGGAGGCAGCACAGGTTATCTCAGTGCCCACTCCTCCAGCCCAGCACCTCCTGCTGCCTGCTGAGGGGCTCAACCCCAGCAGGAAAACCACCAACACTTCATTTCCCCCCGTGCCTGTGAGCCCAGGCAAGCACACAGCTCTGTACAACTCCCCTGGCTCTTTCTCCCAGTGCAGACAGAACTGGGAAAACCAGTCGGGGCAGAGCACGAGCAAAATGATCAGTGTTGGACCCAGCAGTGTGAGAACTCCTGGTTTTCAGAAGTCAGGGTTACCTGAGGGCTTTGACTGCTCTGCAGCATCACCCCTGCCCTTTAAAGACCCAATTCATAGTCCTGCTCAAGCCTCAAGCTGCCCTGCCTGTGTTTGCCATGTGTTGTCTTGGACACTGGAACCAAGAGGAGCCTTTCCCAGGGAGAGTTTTGTCAGAGGAGTTGGTGTCAGAGTGTATTTGGTGTAAAAAATTTTGTTCAAGAGCACTTCCTGACAAAAGAGAACATAAAGGAAAACATTTTGTTGAAAAATACCAGGTCTGTTGGGGAGGAAGTCCTTTCATCTTCCATCCTCTGGGTTGGTTTTATTACTGTGCAAAGCCATTTTACTGAATTAGTATCGTAATCATGGCAGTGTAATGGGGGTATTGAACACTGCAGCAGGAGCCAGATCCCTCAGCTGGTACCCACCAGCATGGCTCCATTAACTTCACTGGAGCCAATTTATATCAGCTGAGGATCTGCCCTTTGGTTTTTACTACAGCAAAGCCAGACTACAAATGGGAGAAACTTATATTAAAAACAAATATCTTCAATCACAGCAGCAGGAATGCAGAAAAATATTAGCTGAGTCAACTTTTATAGCAATGTTTTCTTTGTCTCCTGAGTGCTCAATTTCGAACACTCCCCTATAAAATTTTCCAAGCCTGGAGCAACTTTCTTCCTCCTTTCCTCTGGTTAAAACCCACCTCACCTGATGGAGGCTCTGGAGAGTCTCTGTTTCCTTGCCCACCTCGGGGAGGAGCTGGCAGCATCCCCTCCTTGAGGCAGCTCCAGCCTGCAGTGGGACAATTGTGCAAATGGAGATGAGGCCACAAACATCTGCTGCTCCCAGGCTGTGTGACCCTTCCCACGAGGAGGAGCTGCCCCTCCAGCCCCCTCTGGAAGGCCACCAGGTCCCCCCAAATGAGAGCACACTGAAGAGTTCAGGGCCCCTCAGCAGCCTTGCAGTGAGTGCCTTTTGTTCAAAGCCCAGAGCTGTTAATTAAAGACTGGTGATTAATGATTAAACTCCACGTGGTTCCCATCTCAGGCTTAAAAAGTCCTGGGGATGCTGACTTTGCTGAAGGCTCTGGTGTGAGGTTCTGGGATATGAGGAGCTATTTATAGAGAAGTCCATCAGAGCTCTGGAAGGAAGTGCCCTTCCACATAATTAAGAGAGGAAAAAAAATTTCCAAAACATAGAAAGGTCAAATATTCAGAATAGGTAAACAAGCTCTCTGCCTGAGTGAGGCACAGCCAGAAATGAGAGAATCTTTCTGTGTGCACTTTCCCCAATGGCTGTTCTCAGCTCTTGGACTCAGGTTTCTGCAGCAAATATTCTCTCTTTGGGAGTTCAGAATTCATTGTCCATAAAGCTCCTGGATCCTCACCTATGCTCAAAACGAGCACAAAGGGGATCCACAGGCAGGATCTGACACACTCTGCAGGGCAATGTGTGCTCAGTTGCTGTTAAAGAGCTTTCCTGCTGCATCTGCTGAGCAGAGCACACTGAGGTAAGCACCTCCCAGGTCAGAAAAGCTGTCCCACCTGGACAAGCATTTTAGGAATGACACAGAAGGGCCCTTTGCAGTCCAGCCCCTCAGTCCCTGGAGCTGGTGCAAGGTGCTTGGCTTTCCTGAATGCTGTTAAATTCATATACTCTACATCTTTCTTCAATACCCTGAAAAAGTTTAAATCAAAGCAAGGGCTGTCCAGGACTATTACCAAATTGTTCTGCTCTGTGGCCAGCTGGATGCATCAACCCCTCCTGAGTTACAATCTGAACACTTCAGGGTAAGATCTGGACCTCCCAGCTCCAAACTCTCTCATTAGACAATGCCAGAAAGGTAACATTTGGCTTCTGCTGCCCTCCTCTGAGAGAGGAGCACGTCAGGGCAGCACAGAGCCACCCTCAGACCTGGCCCAGCCACCCAGCAGGAGGGAAGGAGGCTCCAAACAGAGCCTGCCCCAGCTCAGGGTAGGAAAATTCAAATCAGGGAGATCTTTTTTTTGACATCTGCACTACCATGGCTGAATTCTGTTTGCAGTTTTTAAAACTGTTTGAAGTTTTATTGTTGTAAGACATTGGAAATTTAAATACTTTGCTCAGGTCCCTAGACTGGGACATTGCTGACCAGTTCCAGACCAGGTGCCTTTTTTGATTATGAACCCTCTCTCTGACCACATTCAATTAGAGAAGGCTTGATTTATGCTCTCTGTGTTAGGGAGCAGCCTCTCTCCTTACAAAAAGGTATATAAACATGTTTTGACAGCTCCTCATTTGCTTCAGTCCAGCATCTGATTTACAGCAGTCCACAAATCACAGGAACAAAGAGCCCCTGGGAGTCCTCAGATCCCACCTCCTGCTCAGGCAGGGAATATTGGCAGTGCTGCCCCAGCTCAGCTGTGGTCCCACCAAGCCCCTCTGGAACCACACAAGAAGTCATTCCTCAGTCAAAGGCAGCTGTGTTGCTCAAATAGGATTTGCCCTGCACTAACTCAGGCTGATTTTTCTGATGTCCATCTCTTCTAGTTGAGTCCCTGTCTGAAGATGGGTTGCAAGGAGAAGCTCCATGAGCTGGAGATGCAGTGCCTGAGCTGGCAGGTGCTGCCCATTGCCTTCCCAGCAGCCTGGAGCAACATCAGCCTTTGCAGAGCCAGCAGGGAGCTCCCCATGATGGCTCAGACACACCCCACAGCCCCACAATCTCATTTGCTGACTTCTTCATCACCTTCAAGTGAATTCCACCTGACCCCATAAAGACAAACACACTCAGCTTCTCTCAGAAGTCCCTAAATTGTTGGTTTTCCACCACTTTCTGCCCCTTTCCTTCCCCAGGTAATGCTGACAAGAACATCACAGACCTTTCCTTTGGTTTCACACACTACTGCAATGCACCCTTCTGCTGAAACACTGCATTTTCAAAACCTGAGTTAAAACAAATGAACATCCCCTTAGATAAACATTGCCAAGTCTGACTCCCACTGCCACTGTTTTACATTTTCAGGTCTCCCTGAGGAATGAAAATTTTAAATTGTGGTTTTGGGGGGGGTTCCCTCTCCCTGTCCTTCACTCATACTTGTGGGTAGCAAGTTAGACATGTTTATGTTGAAAATCTTAGTAGGAGTTCTCAGAGCCTAATTATTCCCTATCAAAGTACAATAAATCCTATAGAGCTTGCATAGGCTTCAGGAGATTGTAGATGATCCCTTTTTGACCTCGACAGCCAAAAAATGAAGATACATGTATGGGGTTCTTTAATGTAAATGGAAAATAATTGAAGGTAGAGTCAATGAGCAGATCCTGTTTACAAAGGTCAGAAAACATCCCCTTTTTCCTCCTTGGCATAAATTGTGAGAAAGGGTTGTTCTTCAGAACTGCTCACACCACTGCCTTTCTGACAAGCCCTCAGCCCAAAAATCCCACTCTAGGTTTCCCTGAAATCCTTCTCACAGCATGTTTTGTACTGCTGTCTCTCAGGTCTCGTGGCCTTTCCACCAACACATCCTACAAGACCCTCCAAAGCTCCAGCACGTATTCCACAGGAGCAGACACATTTGGGTTTGGGCTGGTGGCTGCCATCACTTAAAGCTGGGTGGTTTCAGAAATGTCTTAAATCCTCCTAGTAAAGGAGTGGCATTTCTCCTTCCCTGTGCTGTTACAGGGCTGGAATTCATTAGATGCTTTCCCCTGCTCTGTTTTAGCCTGTGTTTGGTGCACAGTGCCCCAGGCAGCTCAGCAGCAGCAGCAGAGCCCAGTGTGACATTACAGACCCATGGAATATTCAGAGATTGCATTAAAGTCACAAAAACACTGTGTGCACATCCTTATCCATCCATAGTGATGGTCCTCCTGGCTCCAGGAGTAAAATATAAAGTGCTTCCTGCAAAGAGATGGAGCCATTAGTGGGTAATTAATGCAAGCCTGGAATGCTGAAGCAGTGTAATAGATCTCTTGAAGTTTGGCCACAAGAGGAGGGGGGAGAATCTCACTCATCAATTTGACCTGGCCCAACAAAAGGATCAAAATGACATAAAATAAAGGTTCTAGCCTGGAGGAGATGGTCAATTGTGTTTAAGACCTGACAACCACAAAACCAGTTTTAGGAGCATTCCCCCTCCCCTTCCCATTCCCAGGCAATCAGGGCTTAGGAAGACCCCAAGGTCCTCACTGCTGTATATAAAACAGTCAAATGAAAATACAAATTATCTGCTTGTTTTTAAAGATAGTTTTCTTGGAAGAACTCTTTTTTTCCCAATAAATAGCTCTCTTCTACCTGGGGATGGGGTGATCCATCTCCCTCCACTGTGCACCCTGGGAGAACAGGACATCAGCCTTGGGACAGTACATTTCAGGAGTTTGTGGAAAAGAAGCCCCGGTTTGAATCTAAGGTTCTACCTAAATAATATGTCTTTCAGTAAGATCAGAAAAGAAAGAAAGAAAGGCATGATCACAAACTGAAGAGCAAGTTGCTGATACTCAGAGCTAGAAATCTCTCTGCCATGAGTGGTGAAGGGAGCCAGAGCTCTCCAATAGCCCACAGAGCCAGGGAAAGCAAGCATGGGTTACACCACAGCCTTCAAACTGATGCTAAAAAAGGATAAAACTTCAAAAGGCTTAATCCCATGGTCTGTTATTCTGAAGTAAATCCAGCAAGTTTGTGGAAATCAGGAGTGGGTTACTCCAGATTTAACTGAAAGAAGTTTTGCCTGGTGCTTTGAATAGTTGCAACAGAACACAAACATCTGGATCCAATTCCCCTCTGATCTGTTACCACAGCTGTAAAATACCTTTTCCACTGGAGAGAAAACCAGCATGAAGTGTCTTTTTGTGCTGACAAATGCCATTACAATGAAGCATCACCTAGAGCCAAGCCCAGCCAAATTCCCTTTGTTCCCAATTTCCACAGGCACCAAAGCCTTGTCCCCCCTTAAGCAAAGCAAGTCAGAAACGTGACAATGGAAGATAAATGTCTAACACACCAACACCAGAGGAAAGACTTAGAGTGGGATTGTAACCACAAGAATAGGCCCTTCCAGAGTGGGAATAATTAGCCCTTTAATTAAACTTATCTTGCTGCTAGACAAGAGCAATGCTCAGCAACACCTGGCCTGGAACATTCCCGTCTCTGCAGGCAGCAGATGGAGCTCACAGACACCATCCACCTCCCTCCTACCAGGTCCACAGTTGCCTGTGCCAGTAATTAAGGTCTGGGACAATGTCTGAATTATTGTGAACATCACCAGACATTTCCTTGTCTGATTTGCCCTCATTAGGTAAAGCTGCACTTTTCTTTTTGCTGATTTTCCTCTCATCCTTTCCCCCTTTCCTGCTGTTTCATTCCTCCACTCCTGCCCAGGGCAACGAAGAAATAAACTCAGATTTTTGCAGCAACTTGCAGGCAAGTATTTCCTGGGGACTTCAGCAGGGCTTTGCTGAGACAAATTCATGCAGGTGACAGCCAGTGCAGGCCTGGAAGTGTCAGCCTCCGAGTTAACTGCTTCTCTGACCCCTCCTTGGTGCCCTGAAGGGGAATTAATGGGGATGTCAGGCCTTTGGGATCCTTTTCACATCCCTCCTGAAATCATTACAACATAATGACAGAACAGGGGCAGGTGAAAAGTTTAGCTGCTCCCATAACCCTGCTCCAAGAGCAGCCTGCTTGGAGAAAACAGAATGCAGGAACAAATCAAGTGTATTTAGCAATGCAAAATATGCAAAAGTATATTCAGTGTCCAGTGATTATAATTTTTCCATGGATTTGGCTATTTGAACCCAGATGTGCTTCACACATCCCAGTATCCCACAGCAAGTGGCTTCACATTATAGCTATATATCATTTGAAAATGTAAATTAGTTTGATTATATTAATTCTATGACCTGATGAATTGTTTTGACTGTTCTTACTTTATCTAGTGAGAAACAGTGATGAGCTGTTCCCTATTTAGTGTCTCCTGGCAGCTCAGGCTTTTGTGCACCTCTGTAACAGGCAGGTTTCCTTTTCCCAGCTGAAAGATCCAAAGTTAATGTCTCTATAAAAAGTTATTAATTATATCACACATTTGATCACCTCCACTGCAGCTTTTCTGCTCTAACCACACACTTGAGATGAGGACAAAACCCTCACAGACCATTCAGAATTTGGGCACATCAATGACATCCACAGTGAGTGGACAGCAGAGGCATTTCCATGGAAATGACTCCCAGATCCCTTTCCCTGAGCAGGAATGTCTTGCTTAAGGACCATTACTGAAAATTTAAAAAAATGCAAAATGTTAGGACTGATTTTCTCCATTTCCTTTGCTTTGCATTTAAGAACATGCAATTTTATCCAGCTCTTCATCACCCACTCAACATCAAGAGATTTGCTAATCCTTTGTCCAGTGTAATGCAATAGTTAATCCAAATATTTCCTTCCTATCCCCCTCCCCTGGCCATGGCAGGGCTAACCCCTGACAGAGCAGCTTTCACAGAACCAAACCCTGCTGCTCTGAAACAGAAGGTCACATTTTAACTTAAAACCCTCCTTAAAACAGTCATAAATTCAGAGGTGTTGGCCTTGTGCTTGTTGTGGGTGAAACTCAGCAAGCTGCAGAGCCTGTGGGAACACACCAATTTTAACCTTAAATCACCTGAATTCTGGGCCATGGCTTACCTTGAACCAGATAAAATCAATCCACTTTTCTCAGCAGCTTGGAAAGGCTTCCTGGTTTGCTTGCAGTGAAAAATTCCCATGAATTATCCATCCAGTTTTGTGCAGGTATATCCTTTATCTGAACCATTTAGTCAAGAACACAATCAGGAGCCAAATTAAAGAGATATTTGCAATTCTCCTGGTGAAACAGTTTTGCACATCCCACGTAGCCACAGCAGGGCTCAGAGAGGAGCAGACAAGTTTGAATGGCACAGGGAAAGCTGCATCTGTGACTTCTGTAAAGGCATCAGCTCCCAGGGAATCTTAAAATCTTGGAAGTCAGTGTTCAGTGGCCTTCAAATTTAGATTGTAAAGACAATGAAAACAACCCACAAATGTTACAATAGAGAAAGATAAGGCTTACATGAAGGTATTAGAATTGGTTGAGTAACAATAAAACTGGACTCATTAGGGAGTTCTAAAAGAAGCATGCCAGCTTTCTGGGGTGACATTAATCATGGCTTGCAATTATTCACTTGAAAAGTCAGCATGAGAAAATAAAGTTTGATGATTCATCCATTCATTTCACATTCTTTCTGTGAAAAGTCATCCCAGAATTCAGTGATTATTATTCTTTTGTTAGGAAAGGTTCCCTCATCCCATGGAGCAACACAGATTTGGAGTGTGTTAACATTAACCAAAAGAGGAAAATAATTTTCTAAGGTGAGCTGGTCCAATTCCCAAAAAATCAACAGATATAAATCACTTATAAAAGAAAAAAAGAAAAAAAAAAGAAAAAAAAATTAGTTTGTAACTGATTCTTTTATAAGGATTATTTGACTTGGACTAATTTCCATTTTTCAGCTGTGAGAGTATCACTGCACATAAGCCAGAGCAGAATGGCCAAGGAAGTGACCTGTGAGTTTGTTTTGTCTCTCCATTTGTGATAATATCCTGCTGAGTTACATCCATAATTTAAAAGAAGCAAAGACTGCTAAGGTAAAAGTAGAGAAGGAATCTGTCATCACATTTATTTTTTGGCAAGAGGTGGGCAGGAATTCCAGGTAAAAAGAAGTGGAGGGAGAAAATGAAGCAAGAAGTTGAGGTGAGTTACCCAGCACTGAACTGGACCACAAAATGACACAGGAGGAAACTCAACAGCCCTGACAGGAGTCACATCTACACCTCAATGATCTGCTAGATTGAGCACAGGAGAAATACAGCTCTGCATAGAAATGGTAAAATATTTGGATTTTTTTGTTTGTTTGCAATAAAGGATGAAGATGGCACAGGTTTCCTAGTGGGTTTAGGTGCAATTCTCCTTTCCCTTGCAGCTCATCTCCTTTCCAGCTTGCACAGGGCAAGCAGATCTGCAGGCAGCCCTGAAGGCAGCTGATGCACACAACTGCAGGGTTAGCTGGCCTCATTTGCATATGCAAAATAGAATCAGAGTTTATTATTACTAAATTATGACTGGAGATGTTTGTCAAATTCAGCTCATTTTAGGCAGTACATTAACAAAATCCTTTAAAGGTGTGTCCAGATGAAGAGAAGTAAACTGGCTCAAATCCTGTGTGTCCCACAGCAGTGTGGAAATGCCACAGGAGAATTCCTCCCTCTCTTACAGGGGCTGGAACCATTTGTATCATCCCCTCTCTTTATCTGTTCCTGGGACAGGGACAGGCACAGTTCCGATAACATTTGTGCACCAGCAACTGGGAATATTTGCACACCAAAGCCCATGAACCCAAATTTTCACTTCTCCAACAACTTCTGCTTGTGCAAATGCAGTGCAGGTGGGTCAGCAGTTATTTGCTTGAAGGAAATGTTTGTTACAGGGTTATCCAAGGGCAACTTTATTCAGAAATGGAGAGAAAGCCTCAAAATCTAAATCTTTGTTCCAAATATTTTTCAGTTTCTTTGAACCACAAATCCTGACAGTAGTGCAGAACATTCCTGCTGTCCTTGGGACACAAATGAAGAGATGGATCTGTTCTCCACAGGTTTTATGTCCAAACACAGCTGTGGTTCTGAAAAGCTGAGAGGAATAAGCTGAGGCTGATCACTCCGAGGTAAGGAGAGCCCTGGGTCCAGGTGAGGAGGTGGTTGTGCCTGGCAGTGGAACACAGCTCCCACAAAAGGCTTTGCCAGAGCTCCATCACTGCTGGCATGAGGCAGGACCCCAAAGAGATGATGTGGGAAAATAAAAGAATTATCTCAGTGCCTGAGCACAGCCTCAAAAGCAGCAGAGGCCCATCAGCAGGACAAAGATGCTCCTGAGTGTAGAGAATTCAGCAGATTCATTGTCAGCTCAGATGAGCCTTCTCTCCCTGTCTCCCTGCAGGGAGGTACAAGAGCAGCCACACAAAAAAAACACCACAGAGAAGGAGAAAAACCCATGGGACCAAACCCAGCACTGGTGGGAACAGGAGCACAAGACCTCTGATTTGGCAAAAGATCATTTGTTGATGGCCATGATGGGTTTGCCCCTCTCCTTGAAGGTGGAATGGGGGATTGCTCCCTCTCTGCCACATTTGCTCCCTGGGCTTCAGCTGTGAGGGCTCTTGGCCTCCTGCAGCCCAAAGAGACCCTCTGCCCATGCATCCACAATCTCCTGCAGCCCCAAGAGACCCTCTGCCCATGCATCCACAATCTCCTGCAGCCCCAAGAGACCCTCTGCCCATGCATCCACAATCTCCTGCAGCCCCAAGAGACCCTCTGCCCATGCATCCACAGTCTGGGCACAATTAGGAGCACAAACTGACCATCAGATCCTTTATTAATCCACTCCAATTTCTGTGTGAAACTCCTCATTCCACTGCTTTGGCTACTGGCCTCCAGCATAACAAGTTACATGGGACTTGTCTCATCAAAATATCATCATGTCTAAATAGAGGATCTGTCTGAACCACAGTGAAAATGAGTAATGATCACAATTATGGGCTGTATAACAGTCCAATAAAATCTAATTAAAATGATCCACATCCCATCTGCCAACAGCACATAAGCAACACCACTCATGGGGGGGTGGGCAAGGGAAGGGAGTAAATAACACTCTCTTAATTTTTAAAATATGAAATATTTCATGGTGAAAAAGCTGTTTACATTTTATAACTAGCTCCAAACTGTGCAGCCAGTGAACTCCTGTGATGACTGGAGATTTATCAGTCTTAACTTAGAAGTTTTGGGCTTTTCCCTGGGGGAAAAGTCATACAGTAGAATCACAGAATAGTTTGAGTTGGAAAAACCTTAAAGATCACCTGGTTCCAACACCCCTGGCATGGACAGGACACCCTTCAAAAGAGCAGGGAGCTCAAAGCCCTGTCCAACCTGGCCTTGAACACTCCCAGGGATCCAGGGGCATCCCAAGGAAGTTTTTCAGAAAAGCCTGAACACTTTGACTTTAACAAAGGTATTAACCAGCAGCCTCTTTTAACACCTGTTTAAATTGCCTTTGTGTTCTACTCTGACAGGTGGATGAAAGGAGGAAAACGTCTCCATCACTTCTCCATACCATGGCTGGGTTTTCTGCTTGGCTCTCCCGTGCTTTGGCCTGACACAAGAGGAGGTTCCTGAGGGTTTGAACCACCCCCTTGCCCTGCTGCTGCTCCATCTTTCACCCAAGCATTGCTCAGCTGAAATTAAACCAGTCTGAGCTGGCCTTTCTGCACATCCTTTTCCAAAAACAGATGCACAGGAGCAGATGTGATCCTCCCTCCCAGGCTGGGAGCTGTGGAACCATTTCTCATACTGCAGCGTGGACTCAGTCTTCACCCTGGTGCTTTCAATCAGAAATGCTCCTGATTGCTCATAAAATCTTCCTGAACACATCTTGCTATTGAGTTAGCACCAAGTTCTTGAGCTGCATCCTTGAAACCTCCCTGGCTCTGCTCTCCCAGGCTCCAGAGGGGCACACCTGCCTTCCCCATCCTCTGCTCTTCCTTCACATCCACAAAGAGTCTGCTCTGGCTGCCAAGCCCAAAATAGTGATTTTTAATCAAGGTTAACAATGTTCCTTCTTGAAATTTTATCTAGTGATCAATTCTTCTGTACAAACTTGTGAACATTTCTATGCCAAGGTACCAAAGCCATCCAAAATTTTAAGATTCCGGAACAGGAAGGGACTCACAATGAAATTTATTTTCCTCTAGCAGGATCCACTTGGGATGGAGTCCATTTTTTGCATTTTGTGTGATTAGTGTCCATCCATCTGCAAAAAGGCTGTCACAGCCTCAGTCCCAGCTGCCCCAGAGCTGCAGGGGTTTCATCCCTCACTGTTTGTATGGATGGGCTCCATTTTCACACTCTTGCACCAACACACAGCAATTCCAGCTTGGTGCCATTTTTTGAAGGAAGCAGAAAGGGCCACAACTTTGCTTTGGCTGTGGTTGCCCAACTTATCTAACCTTTGACTGGGGAAGAAGTTCAGGAATGCAGAACCACAGCATTCTCCAGAAGTGTTGGGATAAAATGAAAGAGGGAAAATCCATATTACACACCTCACCTCTGGGAAACAGTTATCACAAGTTATTAAACATTCTGTCAAAGGCTCTGCACAGTCCTTTTCATTCCTGCCCAGTTTTGTTAGCAATAAAGGCAGCTTGCTAATATTTGTCACTTTCAAATTCATAGTTTACTACTCAAAAGGCACCAAAGGTACATTATATTTCATAAAAGACTATGAAGTTGTCCAGATTTCAGAGCTGCAGGAGGACTAAAACCCCGTGCAGTGTCACAGGTCCTTCCATGCATTATGGAAACAGAGATTTTACAATACAGAGCAACAGTTCTCACCTTTCCCATTGCCTGGAATCCTGGGTGATGCTTCAGGAGATGCAGCAGCTTCTGAGACTGACAAACACACATTTATGAAGGCAAAAGGACAAGGCATCCCAAATCCATCATGGTATTTAGGGCAGGATTTGGCTCTCTTCTCCAAGAGTCACTCCAAGTATTTCAGTGGTCAAAAAAACCCATTTTTTATCTTGGAAATCAGTGAGATTTTCAGCTAGTTCTGAGTTAGTAACCTGTTAGAAAAAGAGGTAAATTTTAGGAGTGCACTTGGTATAAATATCCAGTGAGGATGGACAGGACTTGGACTTCCAACCCCATTTATGCCTTCAAAGCAATTTATTTCAACCAGTTCTCAAACCCTACAGATTCACATCAGATCTTTGGATCCTCCCCATTACAACAGGTTCTAATGAGGTGCTGTGGGTGTATTCCTATTGTCCTGTCTTGTGGATTCTCTGCAGTCCAATAAGGCTCTGTACTCTTCAATACAGGGTTTTTCTCCTGTAGCTGGAACCCTCCAGCCCTGGGCATCCCATTTTAAAGAAACTCACAGAAGGTTTATCTCTTTCAGAACATGTTTAAAACAAGCTAAAAGGAATTGCCAGTTTGCCTGCAATCAAGCTTCAGCCTTTTCCAGTCCTCCAGACAAAATCCTGCCCCTGCCTGTTCCTGCAGCCAGCCCTGCCTGACACACTGGAGCAGCATTTCATTTTTTCCAAGTTTAATGCACACATAGGGCAGTTTCTCACTGCACACTTAACTTCTGTTGGCTTGAGAAAGGTTTACTTAAATTCTTCTAGGGAAATTAGAGCCCATAGACACAGAGCTTGCCTATCCACACACATGCCAAGAGACATGCCAAACCTCATCACATCCAGCCTGAGAACTCCCATTTGAAAATTAAAGGCAGCTTCCAAAAGCTTTCTCTTCCTGAAGCATAGATTTTGCTATGTAGTTAATTTTGCAAGCTTTGAAATTTTACTCTATATATCCCCCTTTCTCTAATATATTGAAAAATCCATTGACAACACTTTTGATGCTCTTTTCCACTTGAAATTGAATTTTCTCCCCTGTTCTCCTCCCTTCAGATTATCTCCAAAACTGTACTCCACATACTGGAGAAATGTAAAATAATTCCACATCTCCAGTCTGCTCAATATAAATATTTCATTATGAACAGGTCTGCTGTAAATTGGTCCAAGTTTGGAAAATAAGAAAAATAAGCAAGTTAAATCAACAATCTACACATGGAGTGGGCCAAAGCTGGACATGAGTGAAGGGAGGGAAAGAGGAAGGGGGTCATAGCTGCAAACCAAAAATCTGCATTTCCAAGTGATGATGAAGATGCTCACATTGCCTTTTAAAAAGGGCAATGCCTCGTGTGTCCCTCTGCAGCCAAAACTGTGGGGGAGCTCCTCATGCCTGGAGAAGGCTGGAAAAAGTGACAAGGGAGGTTTATTAAATCAAATGAGATTCAATACTAACGCAGCTCACTGCTATAGATCCTGAATCCAATATCCTACATGAGACAGATAATGATATAGTCAGTGGGAGGTCCTTCCAAAGGGAGGGAAAGTACAGCTATATTTTATATTTTATTCTCTTTTTTTTTTGATCCTTTTCTATCTTGGACCTTTGCAGAAGGGAGGGGAGATTTGTTTCATTTCTACTTTTTCCCTGCTTAGAAAAAAAGAAAACCAATTTTGTCACATACACAAAGAGACTAAAGCCAGAAATTCACAAACAAGTGGCATTCCATCAGGAATTTTAGAATTAGGTTAGGGAGAGTTGGAGGTGAAGTGTGCTGGGTTCTGGAGGTCTTGGAATTAATTTGTAGAAATTCAGTATTCAAGCAAAGAGGGCCAACTTCCCAGCTTCTGTAAATGAAACCAAAATAACTGAAGTCAAATTAATTCCACTGATTTACCCCAAAGCCCTTGGCTTATTTGTGCCCCATTCATAACCAGCATTATCCAGTACATCTTAGTGGGGACCTTTCAGTAAGAACAACAAATTCCCATTTTGGGAGAACCCTGGGAGCAGAAAGCTGATATTCCCCAGCTCCTAATGAGCACCATTAATATTATGCAGGAGATTTTTAATAGATGTGAACACAGGGATTCTCCCTCAGGCACAATTTCCATCCTGGCTCTTTGGGCATAAAGCAAAGGAAAAATCCAGTAGCAGGGCTCTGACTGTCAGGATGAGCTCAGCCACAGGCAGACTCAGTCACCTTGCACAGTAAATATTAACACATGGGATAGATTACACAGCTATTTCCTGCATTTTCCCAAGCATGGAAATCTCAGGTGTTCTGATGATGAACTGATACAAGATGAAAGCAGAGAGGAGGAAGTCCTGGAGCTACTGACCCTCACTGCAGCAAAAACCTGTAACAGAAACACAACATCTCACAGAAAGAAGCCTGCAGAAACTGGATGCCAAAAATCCAGCAAAAAGTGAATCCAGTATCCATTACAAACAAGTGATTCTAGTATTAATCACAAACAAGTGAATCTAGTAGGCCATCAGATAAATCAGCCAAAATACAACACAGAAATACAAGTTATTCTCTGAATTAAGGATGGGACCCATTTAATTAAATAAAAATAAAATCACCCTTTCAGCAATGTTTCACAGAAATATTCCAGTGACAAACAGCGAGATTTCTGTAAACTGTACAAAATGTTTCTCCCTACCCTACAAACAAGGAGCAAATATTGTGAAAGCACCTTTAGAGTTAGATTTTCTCTTTAGCACACAGATATAAACTCCCTGGCTAGCACAAGCAAGAGCTCTGAAATCTTTCCAGAGGGAAAAACAAGCAGAACTCCCTGGCTGCTTTTGCTGATTTGCACAGAGAAGCTGAGGCTTTTCAACCTTCTCCTCTTCATCTTGCCCCCAGTCCCAGAGAGGTGTTTCCCATCATTATTTACATTTTGGTCAATTCCTCATTTGTAAGTTATTTGACTCAAAATCCAGTCTTAAAGGAGAGCAGAGGGCTGTGTGTGTGTGTGATGCCTCTTCAGCACCTTTGGAGAAGGAAGAAGGAGCTTTGCACCAAACTCCTTCTCCACCCCTGGCTCTGGAGCCACCCCCACTAAATTGTGCATCCTCTGGTGTAAAGCTGCTGAGGAACTTGCAGAATTTCTGCCACAACCAGAGGAGGAATGACCAGGATGGCTTTGCTGCATGGGAGCACAGCTGGGACAGTGATCCTGTCACTGCCTCTGTGAGCTGCCCAAAATGGTCCCTTTTTTCAGGAGTTATTTCTCCATCTGACTGTAAATTACCTAAGCCAATGAATTAACAAGTAATTTGGGATTTTTGTGAATATATAAGCATATATTAGGAGTTGTCTCACAACACAACTGAGAAATTACTTATTTTCAAATACCCTTTATGATAAACTCTGAAATTGCAAAGACTGTCCATATTATACAACCAGTGGCTAAATGGGGTCTCAGACCCCACACATTTCATTATCATGGGCTTGTTTTTAATAGCACATACCTAATATTTCTATTAATGCCTGTCTACACTTTGTTTTCCCCCAAAAAACTGTGTTAGGATTGATATTGCAGCAGGTTCTATCAGCACAAACACGTCTGCCCAATGTCACATCAATACTAACAGGGCTTCTAATGCTGGCTGCTGTCTTATGGGATGTGGTATATGGGGTATAAATATTTATATATGAGGTGTGTTTGTGAATGCATGGCCATACACAGGACCAGCCAGACCCAGTTAATCAGAAGGTTTGAAAACTTCATTGCTTTCAGATGAAAAAGAAAATGATATTAACATATCAATAGCATGTACATGCTGGGAGAGTGATTACCCTTTACATCTGCAGGATATCCAAGCACCCACACAGGCCCAGCTACCTTCCCATCATTTCTGGAATATTCTGCCTCAGCCTCTCTCATTCCTCCCCTGCTCTCTCCTCAGACTTTCTTCTCCCTTATCTGCCTTTCCTCTTTAGCCTTTCCCATCCATCTCATTTCTCTTTCCATTTCCCTTGTTCATCCATCTTTCTCCCCTCCCTTTTGTCATTCATCACTCCCTTGTCCTTTTTTTTTTCTCCTGTTCCCTCTCTTTCCCCTCTTCCCCTCCTGTTCTCCTTCTCCCACCCCCGTTCCTTGCTGCCTGCTTTGCTTGAAGTTTCCACCTTGTGGGTACTGCTGACTTCACATTTGCTGTGGTGTGAACTTCACATCTGTGGATGGATGACAGGAAAGATTAATAACCCCGTGTTCCCCTTCTCCTTGACTGTGGGCCTTTCTAATGAATAAATATATAAATAATAAAAAAAAACCCAGAGCTAAAAATCATCTAAATAGAGACCCAGAGCCTGGGAGAAAACAATATTTTGCTGAATCTTGTATTTAAAAAAAAAAAAAAGTAACAAAAAACCCCCCACAACCTCTAATGATCCTTAGTTTACATACTCTGCAATTTTTTTTCCTAAATAGTTTATGGGAAAAAAAAGAAAAGTTGAAGGCAGAGGAAGGAGCCCTTTCTCCTGAGCCAATTAAAGGAAAAGTGATTTTAAAGCAGTAATGCAGAAGAAACAGGAAGTGTATGGGAAAGAAATTTCGATGTCCCACACCAAGTGGAGCTGTCAGATGTGGTGTCAGCACCAAACCCCTGTCACAAACAGCTCAAACACTGCACAGTCACAGCACTGCAGCAAGGAAGGGATTCCTGGCTAATTCCAGCTTCTCCAGGCAAATGAAAATCTCTCCCTTTGGCTCCAGACCTGTTTATTCCACCCACAGCAATTTTCCCAGAGAGGTGTTTCCCATCATATTTCACATTTTGCTCAATTCTTCATTTGTAAGTTGATTACTTGATTTAAAATCCAGTCTTAATTGAGAGCAGAGGGCTCTGTGTGTGTGATGCCTCTTCAGCACCTTTGGAGAAGGAAGAAGGAGCTTTGCACCAAACTAATTCTCACTTTAAATCTCATCTCCAATATTAAAAAGAGCTTAACAAGGCATTTTATTCCTGAGGGAGGAGGAGACCCATCAGTGGATAGTGCAGGAGGAGACATTCCAGCAGCAGGGCAGGGCTGGCAGAGGTGGGAACAGCAACAGCTCCTGGGCTCTCCAATCTCTGCCCCCAGGAAATGACATGGACAGCTCTGCTACAAATCCTGGCCCAAAGACATTCAGCTGGAACTGCTGCACCAACATGTCAATGTGCAGAGGAACGGGGGGAATAATCAAATCAGGAGCTCAGCTCCACTTTCTGTCCTTGGGCAAAGTTGTCCCTGGCTTTGCTGAGCCCTCTGCAGGAGCAGGGGGCACAGGAGGAACCCCCCAGCCCCCTCCTCTCCTCCTCCATCCAGGTTTTGGTGCAGTTTTGTCCAACACTGGCCCGAGAGGAAACCTCCCCTCCCCTGCCCCAGCCCCGGGGCTGCCCCAGCCCTGCAGCCTCTGACCAGGGCTGGGGGACAGAGCAGAAATCAGCAATCAGTGTTCATGTGCAGCCCCAAGAAACACAAACAGCACAGTACAAAACTTACCAGTACAGAACTGCTCCCACTGAGCCTCGGGGTTAAACTCTGCTGCTCCTCCAGTCCCATCCAGAGGCCACCTCTGCTGCTTCAGAGCAGGACACCTCACCCTGCCCCATCCTCACTGCTGCAGGGCACTGAGGAGGAGACTTGGCACCTGGGGAGCCAAATTCAGGGTTTCCTGCAGCAGGTAAACCCCCAATTTCTCACCTTTAGCTCAAAGACCTGAAATTAAATGTGGCAGCAAAATCCTGGCCTCAACAAGCTTGTCTGGGGACACCTGTGCAGCAAATCCTGGTCTGTCTAAGGTCATCTGTGCATCTAACTGGGTTATTGGAAGAGAGAAAAATATTTTAAACCTTCTAAAAATCAGTAATGAATAGAAGCTACTCTAGATTATGCAATAATTGTAAATAAATATCTTTTATGTAACAAATAAACACAGGTATAATTGTATAAATATATATAATAAATATATTTGCGTGTTAATAAATATAAATAAAAACTAAAGCAGGCATGAATCGTGTCCCTGCCAACACCTGTACAGAAGGGGATTTTACTCACATGAATTTACTGATAAGCTCCATGAAAACAAATGGGAAAAGACTTAGAGAAAACACATTTGTTGAAAGATGACAGGATATCTATGTACATCACACACACAAAAATTTTTAGATTATAGCATTTAAATTTATGTTATTAATAAAGAAAAATCTTTGGCCTAATCCTGCAGTTTTTATTTAGCAATACTGCAGTTATTATGTAGTGCAGGATCATGCCCAGTGCAGCCAATCTTATAATTCTTTTCTTGCACTCCAATTTTAAAATAAAGCAATTTTTTCTCTCTGAAAATTTTGCAATATCCATGAATAATAAACTGCTCTAAAAAGATAGTGACCTTCAGGTTTTAAATTTGAAAAGAATTCTAGATGGAAGAAATAAACACAGTGTAAATAACCACTGGGTAATTAAATTCATTTTTAAATAGCATCAAAGTTCAGAAGAAAGAGAATAACAAAGAACATCTCATACAGACATGCATCCCGGCTGTGTCTGTATAATTAGTTATCTAGCAGTAACCAAAGTCTTTTTTTTATACAGATTGATTATTTTTGAGATTGCATCATGCAAATCTGAACCAGAAATGCTTTTTGTGCAGCTTTCAAACACGAAGCTGCCTTTTGGTAACACTACAGGCTGAGGAGCCCAAAGAGATATTTAATTTAGATTGAACAGGACACTTATGCCACGGTAAATAAATCAGTTTATTAATGAAAGTCTTTTCATTGATGTTTAATGGCTATCATATCTATGGAATTGCTGTAAATCCAAAATAAATGTGTTTAATAATCAATTGCTGTTTGTTTATAGCACAATAATTTTCTTTTTGAATCAGAATTAAGTGCCTTTTAGGAAATGTTAACTTAAAGCCTTACTAAGACCTCTGAATAGGAATATAATTAATAATTCTCTTCTTGAAAAAGGGTAACAAATTAATTGTCAAAATATTGTAATGAATGCTGTGAAACCCCACAAATGAGAACTTTGAATTTTTAAGTACAAAGAAAAGATAACACTTCCTAAGAGCAGATTAAAATTTCTACATTATAATTATTACATTTAGCAGGATTTCTTTTCCTAAGTGTTAATAATTCTAAAGTCTTTTTTAGTAATCCAATTATTTGATGACTGAGAGAAGAAAAAGAGAGGAGTGATAGCTTAAATTTTCTTATTTCTTTACAGCTGCTTACAGAAGAGCTGCTCTCGGTTCCACAGATTTTCCTTTCCAAAAGCAGTTCTGTACCATCGAAAATCCCCAAGTTCTTTTTCTCTCCGATCCCTTTTAAAGGCACGTTTGCTTTTAAAAGCTGTGGGGGAAAGAAAGGATTCCAGTTAACTCGCTGGCTTTAATTGCCAGCATCTCCCTCCCCATCAGCACGGCTTGATCCAAACGCCAGCGATGAATAAATGGAGACATCCATCAGATTCCTGTCCCGCCTGTCATTTTGCTAAAAGAACTCGGGAAGTGCCTGTGATTGCCATCCTAAGGGAATCCCGGGCTGAGCGCTGCCGGGCTTTGTGCAGCTGAGAGATCCTTGTTTGAGCCTTGCACCCACCGGGAAACTCCGCAGGAGAGCCAGGGCTGGAGCGGCCGGGAACAGCGCACTGGGAACAGCGCACTGGGAACAGCGCACTGGGAACCCCGCACTGGGAACCGCACTGGGAACCCCGCACTGGGAACCGCACCGGGAACCGCACCGGGAACAGCGCACTGGGAACAGCGCACTGGGAACCGCACTGGGAACCCCGCACTGGGAACCGCACTGGGAGACCCGCACTGGGGACCCCGCACTGGGAA
>VWYE01022570.1:150291-178075 GCA_013398995.1 Alaudala cheleensis | reverse complement strand
GTGCCTGGGATTCAAAGTAAGAGGTCACAGGAGGCTCGTTCCTGGTCCTGTTCTCAGATTCTTTATTCACCCCTAGCTTGGGGGAGCAGAAAAGAAAGAGGAACAGAGTCACACACAGGTTTATAAACCCTGGGGAAAGGGGGTCAGACCCACAGGTGATTGGCCCCACAGGTGGGTGGGCAGGGTCCCCTCAATGGCAGAGGGCAGGGTCACAGGGAGATGGACACGGGATAGAGGGTTCCAGAACAGGAGTAGGGTCAGTGAGATTGACACCCCGAGGGAGGGAGGAGACAGCTTGGACTGAATTGGGCAGGGAAGGGGGGACAGAGAAACAGGGATGGTCTATTAAGAAAATAACTTTAAACAGCTTAACAAAAACCTGTGACCACAGCAAACCCCTCCTTGTCCAGCTCACAGCCGTGTTCAGCCTCTCCTCGGGGCTGGAGTTACACTGCAGAGCAGGTCCGAAGGGAAAAGGTGAAAGAGAGGTGATTTCCCACTTCATTGACTTTAAAGAGGCACTGGGATTTCGGGGCTGGAATGCAGATAAAGTGCAGAGAAAAGAGAAAGCACAGCCCAGGGTCTGCCAGCAGTGGCTGAGCCCCGCTGGCTGTGAACAGCAGAGCTGCCAGGGGACTGCAGGGGACACATCGGCCTGTGGGCTGGGTGTGCTCAAGCCCAGGAAAGAAGAGCCTCCAGGGCCAGCACGGTGCCTCGGATGCAGCCGGGTGGGCAAGCAAGGCACCAAGCTAAATGTCACAAAAACCCAACCAGCAGCATCAAACACGCTCAGCACCCTCAGCCTTCAGTCCATGCTCCAGCTGCTCAGGACCCAGCACCATCCCCAGAGCTGCTTTTCTCCAGCCCGGCAGCTTCAGCTCATGAGCTGATTAAATCCCACACAAACTCTGGCCATCCGCGCAGCTAAAGCTGTTCAATTCCCTCAGGGTAAATTCCACCAAAGGTGCCTAAAGTACCGCTGTCATCCCCTGCTGAGGGTTGTGCCTACAAACTCCTTCTTACACAGCATGCTGGCACCACCCCGGGTGCCTGCCCTTCCCAAAACCACTCAAAAATTGTGTGTCTTGCGTGGGCATGACAAGGTTTCTGCCCTTGCACCCACCGGGAGCAGTGGGTGCTGCTGGGGCTGTGCATGTGCCTTAGCCCCACTGTAAAATTCCCCTAAACCTGCGGTGTTACCGAAGCTGGGTGGCTGCAAAGTGGTCAAACAGTACCATCTGCAGGGAAAGGGAGAGGTTGCAGTGGGTGCTGCTGCCAGGATCACTCTCACTGCCGGCTCTGCTGGGCTCCAGCTCACACAGCTGAGGCACCGGCTGCCTCCACTCACTTCAGAACAGATCAACGGGCAGGACATCTAAAAACAAAACAAAAACAAGGACAAAGCAGTCTTTAAAACCTTCCAATGGGAAGCCCAGACAAACACAGCAGGGCAGGGTTGTTGCTGCAGGAACCATCCCAACTCTCAGCCTGGGCCATGGAGATGCCCCCAGAATTCTGGGGAGGCACAGAGAGACAAAGCTGTGCTGGGGCTCAGCAAAAGGAGCTCACTCCCAGGAGAACTGACTGAACATGAACACAGGGTCTGGAGTCTTGTGCCCTGGATAACAAGAAAGGAGATTTTTCAGGATCCCAAGGTGACACTCAGGTGTTTGAGCTGTTGCAGCTCATCTGGGCTGCAAACCACGAGCAGAGGAGTCCCAGGTTTCCTTTAGTTAATTTGTGGTGCTTTCCCTAAAACCACCACCACAGTGAGCCTAAATAGCTGCAGCCACAGCATTTCCTGCACACAATGGCATCTGTGAAAGTGCTGACAGGGACAGCTGACAGCCGCTCCAGAGCGTAATTCACACCACAACAGCATCTCCAGGCACTCGGGCTTCTCACTGAAAAACCATGCCATGCTTTTTTGGAAACCCACTGCCAAAACATTGATAAAAAGCCTGAACCAACTAATGGGAACTCCAGCAGTTTTGCTTAACTTTTAAATTTCTTTTCTTTATCCTGTAAGTTCTGTTTGAACCCCCGCCCTGTATTATGGTTTAACTGGGCAGGCAGCAAAACACCCCACAGCTGCTCCTCACTTCTCCCAGTGGGGTGGGGCAGAGAATCAGAATGAAAGTAAAACCTGTGGGTTGAGATAAAGGCAGTTTAATGGGATAAGGAAGAGGGGAGGAAAATACAGAAGAATATACAAACAGGTGCTTCACAGTGCAATTGCTCAGCACTCCCTGACTGATGCCCAGACAGCCCCTGAGCTGGGGCTGCTGCCCCCACCCACCTCCCCCCAGTTTATAGACTGAAGCCACTTTGGGGGCCAGTTGGGGACACTTGCCCAGTTTGTGTCACCTGCCAGGTTCTTGTGCCCCCCAGCCCTTCCCTGTCAGGGCTCTGTGAAATGCTCAGAAATCCTTGATTTACTGCAGGGACCACTCAGCAACAGCCAAGGCATCAACATGGTTCTCATCCTGAATCCAAACCCCAGCACTGCACCAGACACTACAAAGCACATTGACTCTCTCCCACCTGAAACCAGTGCACATTGTTAAAAGTCAATTAATTCTTCAGCTGTAAGAAATGTGTTTATTTTATCACTCACCTCTGTCCCCCCATGTGAGTAACTCTGTGTAACATTCCTGTGCCTCCAGCCTGCTCTCCTTTGGATTCCTGTCCTGAGCAGTTTTATTTGCTAAACCCTACACCAAGCCACAGCAGCAAAAAATTCAAACACTCAATAAACTCTTTTTAGTTTCTTTCACAACATAAAAAACACACCTAGAGGTCAGACTCATACAGTGATCCCCTCTTTATTGAATGGATTAACACCAGATATTCCTTACATCAAATATTTCACATTATCTACCCTGCAGCCTCTTTGAGCCAGGGACCATCCAGCTGTAAAACACAAGTGTCATTCCCAGCTTAAGTTCATAAGCACCACTGATTTCCCAATATCAGGTGCTAGATAGGATTTGCCACAGCAAATCACACTCTGCCTCACTAGATTTTAAATCCAATACAGGTGACAAAAAAATTCACAATACACATAAAGTGTTCAAAGCCTGGGCTCTGCTACCAGGTAGCCAAGACTGGATTAGTCCCAGTTGTATGTGGCACCTACTGTCACAGAGGCAGAGCCAGGCTCAGGTGCTGTAAAGCCACCAGACATGACAGGACACCAGTGCTGCAGGAGCCTGCTGGAAATCCAGTGCTGGGATTGACCCAGCTACAGTTCATAAAGCTATAAATAAGATAGTGGTCCAAAAGTTACCAGCCAGCTCCATTAAAAATAAGAATAAAAATTAAAAATAATCTGTTGCCTTTGTCACCTGGACAGGTTTCTCTCTGTTACTTGCGTAAGGACAAACCTCTCCAGCTCTGTCACTGCTCAAACACAGCTGCAGTATTGAAGAGGCACCAGGACCCTCACCCTGTGCTCACTGCCCACACTGCAGGCTGAGTTTCAGCGTGCAGTAAGCCACCAGAAACCTTGTGGGTGGTTGGAGCTTTGGCCTGATGGTTTGTTCCTGCCGTGCTCCTCTCTCTGGGGTTGCATCTCCTGTCTGTAAGAACAGCACAGACACTGCTCAGCGCTGGCTGGGGGGAGCAGGAGTGGGGATGTGTTGGCTGGGATGGCTCAAAATGCACCCACTGTGTCTGAAACTCAAATTAAACCATGGAGATGGGCCAAAAGGGGAAGGAAAAAAGCAGCTTATGCTGGGATTCAGTGAAATCTGCCCAAGCACTGACCCATCCTGAGTATTTCATCTGTGTGCCTGGGGAACCTGAACAGTGGGGTCCTTGTCAGACCCAAACCAGTTCCCATTTGCTGGTACCAAACCTCCCAGGACAGCACAGAGCCTCCCCCCAGAGCAGTGCCAGGGTTCAGAGAGGTACCAAACCTCCCAGGACAGCACAGGGCTCCCCCCAAGAGCAGTGCCAGGGTTCAGAGAGCGCTCCCCTTGCACTTGTCACGGGGGCTGTCTCCTTGTGTCCTCTGGGAAATCATGCACCAGAGCCAGGAAACAAAGACAAATGGATGTTTAATTCACCCACAAATGAATAGATTTCTCCTCCTTCTGCAGCTTTGTACCAAAGTCTACTTCAGTGTCAGATTGGATGCACTTATGTTTAACTCTTCCTGGTAAATGCACATTTTTAATATCCATAGGAAGGAGGTTATCTTAAAATAAGAGTAGTGTAAGTTTAGCTACAACTTCAAGTTTTGCTTGTAAAAGAAGGTTTTGAAAAAGCAGATGAGGGCATATTTTAAAGCAGGAGATCAAGCCTGCTTTAAAATCAAGCATTTTCTAGGAGTGCTTTTAATAAAATAAGAGGGAATCATCATGTTCAGTTGAGACTGACTATAAATCTCTATTCCCAATGAACAAGTCAGCCCCATCCTCCAGCCTCAGTGCTCCCTGCCCCTGCAGCTCAGTGACTGAGGCAAACCCAGACCTTCCTGTGTGCTGGTCAGCTCTGCTTTTGGGATCACCCTGGTCCCAGCAGAACAGCAACCAGCAGTGGGGAGGGGCAGGAGAATCCCCTCACCTGTCCCAGTTACAGAACTGCACTTCTAGAAGGCTTTAAAATCCCTGGCAAATCTGCCTGTGCTCACTTTACAAAAGCAAAAGTCATACAAAAACAGTGCAAAGGGGATGAAAATCCTGATGCAAAACAGGAAGGGGGCATTATTGTTCTAAACACACACAAAACCAGAGGTGTGGGCATTTCCTTTCAAAGGACCAGAGCAGAACTTTGCAATCTGTCACTGCCAGTGAAACACCAGCCAGGCCACCTGGGGCTCCCCCAGCCCTTGACCCAGAGCTGCTGAGCTCAAATAATGCTCTGAACAGTGGGCAGGGACCTTCCCCAAAGCCAGGACCCACCGAGAGCTGCTGCTGGGAGGGAGCCTGTGCTCAGTGCTGACTTGTGTGGGTTTGTCTCCCATCAGTGCACATTATTTTGACACAGTTTGCCTCTTGCTGCCCAAAATGACAGCTCCCTGCGTTGACACTGCATAGTATATTTATTCTAGTTTAGCACCATCTCTGGGCTGTGGCATTTAAAGCTACAGCCCAATCTGCATCAGTTTAACATGCCAGCACCATATGGTTTTCTATAATCAGCTGCAGCATTGTACTTCAAACCCACTGCTGTATTTATAATATTATTGTATGCTGCACAAACACCAATATTTAGAAAGAAAAACATCCTTTTTATTGGACTCCTGCTGATACCCCAGCTGGGAGCCAAAGCACGCAAAGAGTTTCTCTTCTTTTGCAGGCAGAAAAAAAATAAAAACCCAAAGGGTTTTATAAAATCCTACATCTGAAAGGTACATTTTGTCCTGCCCCAGTAGGTCTGCAGGACTGAGTTAAAATGTGGGTTTTTATTAGATGAATTGCATCATTAAATTACATTATAAAAACTAAAAATGCACCATTAATTTTCAAAAACAATAGTAAATACATCTCATTTCTGATACACGATTCTGCATTTAATTTTTGCCCTGGGCCACGTTTTTCTAACAGGCTCACTGTCTTCCATTATGCAGACTACACAAATGGAGCTAAATTGCTGGAGTTGGGGGGAAGGAGATATTGGTCAAATGTCTAATGTGAAAATAAATGAATTTCTAATCAGCTGTTGCAAAAAGAAAAATTACTTTTTGATCTCGGCTCAGCCAAGCAAGAATCTACCTAGCTCCAGTAATGAGATCCAGTGGAATTGTGTGGGATGCAGAGAGAGACAAAAGGCTGGACAGACAGACAGACAGCCAGGGCAGTAAATGGGGTTGGTGCAGGCAGTTCTGTGTGAGCAGCATTTCTTAATTAAATGCCCAGAAGTTCCCCCAGAGTGGAGCCTCCTTGCTGCAGGGTCTTCAGCAGCAATGCAGCTGCTCTCTGAGCACCCCTGCATCCCCCGGGGAAAGGGAAAGGGAAAGGGAAAGGGAAAGGGAAAGGGAAAGGGAAAGGGAAAGGGAAAGGGAAAGGGAAAGGGTTGTCTGTGTGCACAGCCATGGTTGAGCAAGGGTGGGAGCAGTACAGAAACAACCCTAAAAATTTACATGAGCCACGAACAGTTAAGCCAAGCCTTGAAAAAAGTGTCACAAGCCTGGCAAAGGCCAAGGACGTGCCTGTGCTGGGTGGCTGCAGTTGGTGCCACTTTTCTCCCTGCTGGGAAAGCTCCCTGTCAGCCAAGCAGGAGAGAGTTCCAAACCAGCCCCCAGGAGAGAGCTAGAAACATCTTCTGGCCAAAAATTGTCCCTTGGAATGGGTCCTGTGCCCCAAAATGCACCAAATCTGTCCCAAGCTACTCCCAAATCCAGCTGGGTGGCCCCATCAGTCCCTGCTCAGGTGCAGCCCCAGGAGGTGGTGTCCCCACCCCGAGGGCTGTGTGTGCATTGCCAGGGAATGCAGAGCAGGAGGAGAGCAGCTGCACAGCCAGGCTCCTGGGGGGCTGGCACCCACAGCAGCCACAGCTCACAGAGTTCTGCTCCACGTTGCTCCCATGGCCTAAATGCCCCTTAGTGGAACATTTCCCATCTCCCTTGGTTTTACAGGAATTTAGGTCAGACACTCAGAGATGTGAAATCAAACCAAAATCACAGAATCACAGGATGGTTTGGGTTGGAAGAGACCCTAAAGATCACCTAGGTCCAACCCCTGTAAGTGGAGATAGGCAAGAATTTTGCTTCAGAAGTGCCTCCCTGATCCAAAGCACACCCCAACTTTAGGGTCACCCAGAAAGCCCCTGGCTGCCAACATCTCTGAGCAACCAAACACAAAGGAGAGATCACTGAAAGTCTGGAGAAATTGAGAATTTAATTTCTTCAGAAGATAGGCAAGGAAGAATTGAGTCCCAGTTTTGAACAGCCAAGTCCATCAGAAATGTTTTATGAGTCATATGGCTCTGCCTGCACCTACCACTATTAAAAATTACTGTGTTTTTTATGAATGAAACCCACCCAGTAAAATTGATAAAAACTGTGGTGATCAGGGCTACAACTGCAGGATTATGTAGCAATATTATAAGATAGTTATGGTTCAGTATCATTTTACACATAAAGAGGTTGAATCCTGCTTTTTGTAGGAAAGGCACAGAATAACTGCACAGAATTAGAGCACTCTGCAGTTAACTATTGTAAATAGTTTATGATCTATTTTATTAATACTTTTTATTAAAGTAATGATGAGGGGTCAATGCAGAATGAGCAAAAAAATCCTTTTATGGTCTCAACAGAGAGTCCAGGCTGCATGGGAGGAGGGAAGGCAGAACATGGATCAAACACCAATGCAGTCTATGATGTTTCTAACATTCTGTGCTGTTTTTATGGAGCTAGGATAAATAAAAATAAATAAATAAAAGGAATCCCAAGAAGAGAAAATGAGAATCAGAAACAGAAAAGAAGATAACAAAAGGGTGTGTATGGAAAATCTAAAGAGATCTGCTGCTGCCCTTCTTTTTTTATCTGAATATTTCTTTTTAATAGAAGCACACACTGGTGCAGAAGTCAGATGTTACTGGGAGCTCTGTGTCCCCCATCAGCCAGATGAGTGATGGTTCCTTTCCCTCTTAAGTTAACAACCACCCCCTGCTCTCCATCCCCCCAGCACACCAGCCAGCAGCACGATGCACCACTTTTATAATCTGCTAATGGATGAAAAATATTCACCACACTGCCCTCAGGTAACCCTGTCAAACCACGACAGGAGCCACATTGCCCCCCACGTCCCCGTTTGAAAACTTCTGTGCCAAATTAATTAACGTGCAACAATTTTACAGAAGCCAGTGGTGGGAGTGGAACAGCACAGACCTAGGTGTGCTTGCCCTGTGAAAACGTGAAGGGCTGAAGGAAAGAAGGCTGAGTGAGGAATCTTTAAAAAGGAAGGAAAAGCCACAAGTCACAGCTTCCAATGCCAGCACAGGGAGCAGGGAGAGCAGGAGCTGCTGCTCAGAGAGCCCTCCCCTGGCTGTCAGCTCTGCTCTCTGCTGTCACAAATGAGTTCAGCATTGTAAATCACCAGCTACTTACTGTAAAATCAGAGAGAAGTAGGAACTGGTGTTTTTGCCCCAGTCAATAGGCTCAGACTCAGAGCTCTGGGACAGCCTGCCCTGAGCCCCTGCACCTCCTGCCCCAGGGAGGCTGCTCCGGGTTAAGGCAGAAGCTTGAATCAACACAATCCCGTGTCCATGAAACCTTCCAGCTGAAGGGATTACTCACATTGATACATTCCTGGGGGAAAAAAAACAGTTACAAATTATCAGTGTTTTCTTCAAACTAGTTCTGACTAAAATCCACGATATTTCAGACTTGCTCTGGGGAGGAGGGAGGCTGGCAGAGGTGGCAGGTAGCAACCCAAGAGCTGGGACAAATAAAGCAAGGAATGCTGCAGGGAAAGAGCAAAATAGTGGCCAAAGCCACTTCTGTGGGCTACCAAGGGATGGATGGGAATTGATGGAGCTGCTGCCACAAACCTCTTTCTGGAAAAGGCATTCCAAAGTTTTACTTTATCTAAACTTCCCATCTGACTATGACCAGCTTAAACATTTTTTATCCTCATAGCTCTATTTTAGCCTTGTCTTATCCTTTTCTGCTCATCATATCCATTTGCAATACCATTTTTCCCCATCTTTTTTGACACAGAGACATTTCCATTCCTGTAGCCTTGCTAGGCTTTTGTCAATTTACTCCCTTCAGTTTTTTGTTTTTAATCATAGATAAATTAATATTGCCATTTCCTTTTATCCAAACTGATAATAGGGATAATTGTGGATAGATTCTTACTGAAACAAAAAGCAACCTTTCTTTTTTTTGGAATACACAAACCCTTTCCAGTGGGGAGATAAAACTGCTGCACAGTCAAAGAGCCTGAACCCCACGGGGTCAGTGCCTCTTGCACAGGGCAGGGCTCCTCATTGTAGGCACTGTTTGTCCATGGAAGAATTTGCAGAATCCAGCCCTTATTTGAACAGATCCCTTCCCAAATTGTCACTATTGCACTTCAGGATTTTTGTTAATGCTACCAAACACATACAGCTGATCCCACATCCATTTCCTGAGCAGCAGCCTCGAGATCACTGGAGAGATTTTTTAAAGCAGACTCTCTGTTTTTAGAGTGCATATTAATTACCCTTAAGCAGGTGCAAAATCAACCTGTTCATTACTGTGTCTTTGAATCCTTAATGGCAGTTGCAAGGAAATAAATCCAGTTAATGCAATAAAAGGATTTATTGTCATCTAAATTTATGCCAACAGTTGAATCATAACACCTTTCCATCTGACACACTTCCTCGAGAACAATTTGACCCACAATTTGTCAGCAGGAAAATGGCCTCGTGTAAATGCTGGGAGAAAATAAATGCTAATACGTGGCACAGTCTTTCATTCTTCTAATTGCCCAGGGAGTTTAAGGGAGACAGACTTATTTACTCACTGTAGGAAGTGTGCTGTAATAAATTATCACTATTACGAGCCCAAGTTAGTCCCTGACAGTGACGGAACAAGGGTGGGAGGGGAGCCTGGGGAGGTGTCGGCACCCAGGGAACATCCGTGCAGGGAGTGGGTGTGTGAGGGTACAAACACCCATTGTGCACCCACACCCACGGCCCCAGCACCGAGGGAATCAGGATCAGTGTGAAAAACAAAGTTCACTTGCTTGTAAAATGTATAAAAGTTTAATAAAAAGACAATAAGAGACAATAAAGCAGAGTTGGTGGCCGGGTGCTTGGCATTCAGCCAAAAGTACACCCAAATAACCCAAAAGCACCTCTTTAAATACCTCAGCTTGTTCAATATTTATACATCCATGCATGATTCAAACATTCCTTTTGGATGTTCCCCCTGACATCTTAAACCTCTCCCCAGTCTGCTCCCATTCCATCCTGCAACCTCCTCTCTTCTGGTGGCACCATTCTGCTGCCTCTCTGATCATTGAAGGTCCATAAATTCTTCTATTGGGACTCTGGTTTCTGTCATTGTTATCTTTGTCCAGAGAGGATAATCCACAAATATGAGACGTCTCCTGATTATCTTTGCTNCCACAAATGTGAGAAGTCTCCTGATTATCTTTACTCTTTTCTGAGTTATATAATAAAAGTCTTTAATACCATCCAACTGCTTAAAAAATATATTTTTATCTCACTATTATTTCCAAGTTTCATTAATAACATAAATAGAAGAAACCATATTAATACAACATAACTTTCCAGCATTACACATATAGTATTCATTTAAATATTTGCAAAAAGCCAGCTTTATAAGATGTACTTATGACAATCAGGATCCATGCAGGAGCCCTGGAAGACATGAATTTCAAAGGGATTCTCCCAGGCTGTAAGGTGAGCATCCCCCTCCCTGCTTGCTCACTGCAAGGATTCCTGACCTTGTCCCACCACCACACCCCTGGGCTGTGCAGCAGCTCCCTGGCAGCTCCCAGCCCTGGCATTCCCCGTGCCCAGCCCGGGGCTCACAGCTCTCAGGGACAAGGGCAGTGCCACCCTGTGCTCAGGAGTGCCCCGTTTGCAGCATCTGCCCCTGGGGAGGCAGGAGCCAGGGCACTGCTCTGAGCACAGGGCAGCTCCCTGATCCAGAGCCTGCAGAGCTGAGCCTGGCTCAGGACAAGGAGCAGCAGCCCCTGCACATGAATCCAGGCTCACAGGAACTTCTCAGCTCTGCCAGTGAGTGGTTTGAGAAGTTTGCCTGCCCACAGCCACTGCAGCCCTTTGGGAGCTCTTTCACATGACACCCAGGCTCCATAAATACCAGCGGGGAGGTGAGGGAAGAGCAGGAACAAGCAAAGACAAACTCAGTGTTCCCATCCCAGACACCTCCTCCTGGGGTCCCTAATGAATGCCAAGGACCCCAAGGCTGTCCTTGAAATGAGATTTGCCTACTGCCACAACAACAGGCTGCTGTTGCCACAACACAGACAAGCTTTAGGCATTCCCCTCTCTTATTATAATTATTACTTTATTTTCTCTCCTTTTCTTTTCCTTTTTTTTTTTCTCCTCCTTTTCCTTGTGTCCCTCTCTACAAAGAGCCCCTCATTTCTCTGAAACAAATTGCCTGCAGCTTGCTTTCCCATACATCACAGGGTGGGGACCAGGCCTTATCAATGCTGCTCTGCTTTTCCCATCTATTACCCGGTTTGTTTGCACTTTTATCCCATCGTCCTTGCACAGGGGAGAAAACATCCATCACCCACACATCTGCCAGCTGTCAGGGGGCTGTCAGCACGGTGACAGCCAACATGACAAAACTGTTGTAACACTGCTGCACCAGTGCTGGGGCTGAGTTGAGATTAAACAGGCAGAAAAGAAAGAAAAAAAAAAGAGGAAAAATTTAAAAGTAGATTTAGCTACGGAGACCAAAGGCAAAATATTAGGAGCTGCACTTTGTGCAAAGAGAAGAGGGGAGTGAGGAGAAACAAGCAAAGAGGGAGATGAGTGAGGCAGTGAGTAACAGAGTGAGGTTTGTTTCAAAAGAGATTTCAGAGAGCTGGTGAAACACAGAGAAGCTGAGATGTGTGTTTGTTTCCTGGCTGAGATGAGCATTCCTGCAACACAAACGGGATGCACAGTGCTTCATCCTGAGTGAGGAGCCACAAATCCCCTGCAGGAAGAGCTCAGGGGGTCAGTACCAGAGCCAGGGTGACACAGGAGGGACACAGCAACCCCCGCACAGGGGTTAAACCACAGCCTTAGGGATCTTTGCTGCTGCTTTGGTTTCTCTCCCAAGCACTTGGAACAGAGCTGTAGCTCCTTCTTGCATGGCCATACCCTTCCTCACAGTTCACTTGGGCCCTTCCCAAACCTCTGAGCCAGAGTGGGAAGCTGTGACCCAAACCCTAAAGAGAACATTTGTCATTGAAGCATTTGATGCCTTCAGCATGGCTACAGGCCAGAGACATGAAAATGCTTTAGAAATCTGGGGTTAACTCCTTCTCATCACAAGTTATACCCACATAAAACCTTTGGCTAATACAGCTGTACCCTAAATATCATAACTACTGTCCAGCCATGAACTCCTGGAGGGATCAAGACATGCTGAGCACATCTGCTCATTCACTCCTCTCTTGGTTGTCCCTTTCCCTCACCACCATTCAAAGCAGGAACTGCTTCACCTCTGTCACTCCTTTGGCCACAATAAGAATAGAAACCAATTAGAAATCCTCAGGATGCTCTTGTGCTAAAGTGGAGAGAAAAATCACCATCCATGGTGCCAAGGGCTGATCCTCAGGTTGTTAAAGACATCTTTAAACACTGAAACCCTCAAATGGCAATGTCAGAGGCAGAGCAGCTCTGATGTCTCTGCACAGAGAGAACTCACAGCACCCCCAACACCAGGAATGCAGAGTCAAAGCCAGTCTGAGTTCAAACTTGCAGGTATTTCTTTTCTGGTGATATTAAAATAGAGCTGGAAATCTTGCCCATGTTTATCTTTAACTGATTTATTCACAATATACAGTCTGAAGTCCATGGTCTGGGAATATTAATTTGACAGAGATTTTTTTGCTTGTACTTTCTTTTCAGAGTTTTGTTTTGCCACCAAAACACCATTCCCTCAGGGCTGTGTCTAAACTGGTTTCATTTTTTCAGGGCTCCTGAGTGAAAAGAGTTGAATTGAGCTTTAACCCACTCTTGATGCCAGTGCAGAAGAGTTGCAGCTCCAGCCTCCCAAACCTGTGGCACTGAAGCCAAGCCCACTCTGGGAGCAGCACCAGGTTCCCTCAGGAAGGATTTTTGTCCAAAAATCAGCAATCAGCCTGTTCTCCTCCAGCTGGGAACAGGAGGGCCAGACAGGACAAGGGTGGGAACCTCATGGGCACCACGGGGCAGGTGAGGGGATGTGACAGATCCCAGCCAAAGCACAGAGTGGGGCAGCAGGTGAAGGCAGCCAAGAAAGGACTCTGAAAGCAGGAAAAAAGAGGATTTTTTTCCCCTCCATCACACCACATGTTGCTGAGGGGAAGTCATGAATGTACATATGTTCAACTCAATAAATTCACAGAGGGAAAAATCCATCAAGGGCCATTAACAAATGTGTTCCCTTTGGCTCATAAGTTGCCATATAATAGATGGCTGGAGGGATGCACTGAGGGAAATATGTGCATACACACTCAGACCATTCCACTTCCAGCCACAGTGGACCACAGGTCTGAGATAGAATAGCCATTTTTATACCAGTGCTCAAATTTCTTGTTTCTACTAATTTTTTTCTTAGAAACAAAAATTATTCAATTTGATCTAAAAACAACCTTTCTTCCAATTTACAAATCAAATATATAATCCAAATCTGTTCAGAGCCCTTAAATATATTGAGGTGAATAAAAAAGGAAAAGCGAAAAAGGAAAAAAATTAAAGTAGATTTAGCTACAGAGAGCAAAAACAAAATATCAGGGGCTGCACTTTGTGCAAAGAGAAGAGGGGAGTGAGGAGAAAGCAGCAAAGAGGGGGGTGAGTGATCAACTCAGCATTGATTTAAGCCATCTGAAACTTTGTGCCACCAGCAAAACCTTCTCAAAAATCCACTCCAGATGGTTTAGCCATGGGACATTACCAAAGGTTATGGATAAGAAGAGGAGAACCTGGATAATCCCTTTCCCCATGCCCTGGTGGCACCACTTCCTCAACACCAGGAGGGTCAAATTCAGCCAAGCACTGCCAACATTCAGCTTGGAATTCAGGGTTTCTTCCAATTTCCCCCTGGTTTGAACTACAGCTAACCACAGTTTAGCCAAGGCAGGGCCTGCCACTGCAGCTCTGCAGGAAATAAGGATTGTTATGGTTAAGAAAGCATGGAAAAGCTTGTGTGTTCCTTTCCCCAACTACTTTAGTGTTTCTGCTAAATAAAAATCCATTTTTATCCTTAAGGGAGCTGAGTGGAGAGATGTTGTTTTACGTCCTGCTTTTTGCCAGTGATGATGTATGTCCCTTTTACAAACTTATCTCTGGGTTTTTGCTCAGTTTATAAGCCAGGAGCAATCTTTCTTTCCTAAAGCTTCCTTCTCTCCCAGTCTGGAGGAACCTTGAGATTTCCTGCTGGTGATTTAAAGGGCTATAATACACACAGGCTAGATTTGTTTTAGTGTCCATAAAACTCAAAAATTTCATAAAACAATTGGTGAAAATAAAATTACCAAAAAATGATGTAGTGCCAGCAGACTGTATAATAGTTACGGGGGAAATGGAGAATATGATTCACTGGGGTATAAAAATGACAATGTATTTATTGCAGAGCAGTGACAAGAAACTAATTTGTCCCTTTTACTTTTCAGACAGGACTTGAATTCTGATTTTTCTCCTTTCCCCTCTGCTGTGGCAGCGTGCACAGAGGCTGGAGGGACAGTGACAGCTGTGGCCACAGGGCCAGTTACTGTGTCATTGCCAGAAGAAATGTCCAGAGGGGTTGTTCTTCAGAGCTAAACACTCATGGAAACTGCAGAAATGTTAACTACAAGCAAATACCTTTGGCTAAAACAGGTAAGTGTTCAGGTGTTAACCCAGAAATTGGTCTATTTGTGTGGCTGAAATAGAGTTAATTCTCCCCAGCTCATTTTCTCTTCTTCTCTAAGTCAAACCTCTCCCCTGGCCCAGATGTTTTCCTCCTTAGGCTCCTCCAGAAGCTCACAGGAAAAACAAGCAGACTTCAGCAAACTCAGAGTGAAGACACAAGCAGCAAGTGGGGGATTTGTCTTGAGCAACCACACCTTTTTCTCACCTCAAATTGCAATATTCAGCTCTTTTCCACCCTGCAACCTTGGGACAGTTTGTCCCTTCGTGCTCTGGAATGGGGAGCTGGAAAACCTCATTAAAACACAGATTCATGATTAGATCTGAAAACAGGGAAAGGAGGTTTACACCCTGAAAAAAAAAAAAGAAATGATGCAATGGGAAGTATAAAACAATTAAAAAATGCATTTGGTATTGCCACACAAAAAATTTTTTGGGGGGGAATAAATCCACAATAAAATTTCAAACATTGCTACAGAAAATTCATCACCAGGAAATGGAGATCCCTGGCACAATCAAGAAAAATATGCTGGGAGTGCCATCTTCACTTTCCTTTTTTGGGGGGATCTCTTTTTTCAGCTGTGCTACTTAGTGTAAGCACAGCTTGCACTTGGAGTGTGGATTTATTATCCAAACTTTTAAAAGAATCAGGTCCTGGAGAGCAGAGAAGTTCCCTCAGACCTTGGGCTGCAGGGCCAGGCTCTGCCCATGCCACAGCAAGGGTTATTTATGTCCAAAGATCCCTTTGCTATTGCTCACAGGGGTGAGCACGATGGCTCTGCTCTGTCCCATTGACATTTCAGCTCCACACCATAAAGGGGTCCTGCTGGCAGGGCCTGCTCTGAAAGCCCCAAAGAGAACAGGATTGATTCCAGGACTGTATAAACTGGGTTTTATGAGGCAAGCAAAGCAGCTGAACACATTGCCCAGGTCATTGTCCTAAAATGCACCATAAAAGTGCTCTAAATTCTCTCTGGTTTGGGGATGGGGTGGACTGCTCACTTCTTTCCCCACAGTTTGCACAGATCTCGGAAGTTAATAAGTTTCTGTGGATTATAAAACCCCAGAATTAGATTTCAGCACAATTTCAATTTGTTGTTTCATTCTGTGCTATTAAACATATTTATTTGTATGAGCCCCCTCACTCTCCTCTGTCCCCAGAAACAAAGGGCACATCTTGGCCCATGACACCCCAACTTCCCATGGGTCCCTCCAAACCCTGCCAAGAGCTCCTGAGAGGGGCTCTGGACCAGCTGAAGGTGGGCTGATCACAGGCTGAGGGTCTGGGGGTAACTCAAATGTGGGATCAGAACCTCAGGAAATGCAATAAGTGTCTTACAGTGCCTCTGGAAAGGGCCCTGCACACCAGCCCAGACACACTTTGTCCTCAACAAGTATTGCATGATTCACAGCCTTCCTCCAATTTCCATTTCAATCAGCCAGCACAAGAAGGAGGGAATCTCCTGGCATCTCACCAGGCAAAGGCAGAGCACTGCAGCCACCTCCTTGTCCCCTAAACTCTGTGATCTGGGCTCTTGTTGGTCCTTTCAGCACTGCCAAGGGCAGCAGAGCACTAGAGCCAGCTCCACTGGGGCCAGAGTGGCAGGAAGGGATGGATCACTCCCAACAGGCTGAGAAAACACATTCTGCTGGGTACACCCTGGGATGATTTAGACAGGGAATCTGGTGTTTGACACTTCAAACCAGCTTGGAATCACAGAATCACAGTCATTGGGATTGGAAAGGAGCTGTTGAGAGCACCAAGTCCAGTTATTACCCCAGGACTGCCAAATCCAGCACCAAACCACAGCCACCTCAGCCAGAGCTTCTCCCCAGCCACTCAAGGACTGCACACATTTCCTCCTCTCATCTTCTCCTCAAACAAGAGGTGCCAGATTTCCCTCTTACCCCACTGCTTAACAAACATGTTTATTCTGTCATTGTCCTTGAGATTTTATTCATTTATCTGCTAATTGTGATTCTATTTTCTACCATGGCCCTGTGAGATGAAAACTTAATTGAGGCTCCTTCCCCAGCTGAAACCTGATCAGAGAGCAGATCACACTTGACATGGGATGCTTTTCCAAAAGTGACTTTTAAACTGAGGGGAGGCCTGCAGAGTGTGAATTGAGTGTGAATTGCCATCCTCACTGCTCATTACACTTGGCCTGAAAATTAGGGAGGAACAGACATAGTTTTTACAATTAATTAATTCAGGTGCAATACACAGAAGGCAGGAGTCAGAAAGCTGACTGTTGCTCACAGAAGGTGAGTGCAGGTGAAGCTGACATCCTCACAAGTACTCTGCAAACTCTCCAGAGCAATGTATAAAAACCTCTACTGAAGCAAACCAAGCTTCTGGCCCTGCCAAACTTTCAATCCTGTCCTGGCAAAATCCTTGTCCAGCCAGCAGGCAGAGGGGAGATCCTTTGTGACTATTTCTAAGCAAAGGAGGGATTTAGTCACCCATTGTTTTGCTTTTTTTATTTTTTCCCCATTATATTTAGATGGTTTTGATTTTGGATTAAAGATTTTGGTTTTAAAATTTGCTAAATTACAGATGAACCCAAATAAAGCTCCTTGTACAAGAGTATGAAGCTTTCAAACATTAATATTTTCCTGAGATAAAGCAGTTTGGAGCACTTCAGAGGTAAATTCACTATTCCTCATGGCTGAGAACAAATCAGTCTGTGCTAGCATGTCCCTTACTCACCAGAACAATAAAAAGTAAAGCCCAGAACAATAAAAATGTACGTTTAAAGACATTTGCATAATTCTTTGCAAAGCCATGAGAGCTGGCTTTAAACCCAGAGCCATCTCTGACCTGTGAGGAGCCCTGGTAATGCAGCAGTGTTGGTTCCTCCACTGTTCTCAGCCCACACCTGATTCTCTCCCTTCTCTCACTAAAGAAAATTTCAAAATTACATTTGCTCTTTTTTGGGTTTTTTTTTTTTGCTCTGCTGGCCAAGGAGAGCACTGCTGCAGAGCCAGGTGTTACCAGACCAGCACAGAGTGTAGATGTACACAGCTTCTGTACCTGATTTTGGGGCTGGTAATTAGTGCTAAAGCAACAAAAAGGGAGTTAAGAGGGTTATTACCAAAAATCACAAGTAGCCCCTGCCTCAGTGAGGTCCAGAGTACCACAGCCTACCACTGGTTTTCTGGAGGTTTTCAGCATTCCCCTGCATGGACTTTTCAAGAAGCATTTTGGGATTACAGACACACACCCACAGCCCCAGCATACAGGCAGGGAACCCAGGGCAGAGCAAACCAGTGCAGGGAGACAGGAGAGGGAGGGAGAGCTGAGTGTGAGCATCCCCTGAGCCCCTCTGACCCTGCTGCTGCAGCTGGAGAGGCCACACAGAGCAGCTCAGGCAGGGAACACCCCAATTCCTGCCTCTCACTGCCTCAAACACTCCCTTCCTTCTCCCTGCTGGCTCCCAGGGCTGACCCAGAGACAACCAGCAGCAGGTCTGTGGTGGGTGCTCTGCACAGGGAGTGCAGTGATGAAATCCCCCAGTGCTCCCACTCCTGGCTGCCCTTTCCTGCTCCCTCCTCTCCCCTCCTGGAAGTTTCTTTTCAAATGTTACTGTATTTGCACATTAATGTCACCATCTGAGCTCCTCAACCTGCACACTGCAGCCCTTGGAGCGTGGATTTGTTATCCAAATGCCAAGAGCCTTGTTATCACTAATGAACTTTGGGAAGCAGGAGGGCTCCTGCATGATGGTCTGGGTTTATTTACCCAGCTGGCATCTTTTAACTACTGAAAAATGTTACCCCTTTAAATCATGCAGCCCCAGATATGTGTGTCTGCCTAAAGCCTGGGGACTCTGCTGACAGAACACGTGGTGACCCTTCCCCAGCACAGCTGATGACTTTCAGATATTAAACAGGATCCATTTTCTTAGGCTTTGTCTGGAATCACTTTCATGGCCAGAAATCTGAATTATCCCAGCCCAAAGAAAGGAAATCTGTGAATTTTCACTGCAGATTAATTTCCTGAAAGACCAGGGATCCATGTGAACACTGAGATCAGCAAACCATCCACCTCACTTGGTTTCAAAAATGAACTGTGTATTTTGATCAGCTAATAATTTATCCCATTCAAACAACTTGGTTAATTTTAGCTCTTTGCAGCAGCAACTCTTGCTAATCCACAAATCCCAGTCCCACAATAGATGAGGTAGCTCTGATTGAGCAGGTAAGTGACACACTGGATGTGTCACATCATAAACATTGGCTTTGCTCAAAAACTGTGAACTTAATACTTTGGTTCTCACATGCAATCTATTAGTTTGGGATATGGAATACTGCTGCACACAACTTTAAACTTTATAGAAGAAAAAACTTTCATACCAGCAGGGTTTTATGGTTCCCAATTTTCATGGGAAGTACTTGGGAGAGAGGCGTGAACACAGCTGAAACAAATTCACTTAAGATGTTCCACACTTCCCTCACACTGCACATGTGTTCAGGGGTTCTGCTGGGCTCTGCACCAAAACTCCAGCCATAGAAACCCTTCTGATTTGCTCTGAAATTTTGTTTTAGTACTTCTGGCCCATCCACACACAGGCTGAAGTTTCTGACAGAGGTCTGCAAAAGCAGAGTTAATGTTCACCACTAAATTCTCCCATTTACATGGTGGGGCAGGGCCAGCTGCTATAAACAGATAAAAGGTGGTGGGAAATGTCCCATTCCAGCAATACCCCCCAAGCTCAGCCTGTTCCTCTTTAGAAACCAAAAACTTTAGAGATCAGGAACTGTTCTGGAGAGATGGCAGGTACCACAGCTTTCTCACCAAGTGAAAGGGGATAACAGCACTTCTGTGAACAGAAACACTTCACAGAGAAGTTTCTGTGGACAATGAACTACACCAGTTGTGGTTTCTTCACAAGGATTTACAATGCAGCAGCTACTCTGACCCACAGCAAGCCTTCACCTACTTCTGATTTTCCATATAAAGTCTAACAAGGCTACTATTTTTGCCAAAACCAAAAATAACAGAGACAGAAAAAATTAATTTATACCATTTTCATGCCTGAAAGAAAACAAACCAACCAACCCCAAAACCAGCACAGTTAAGACTTTTGGGATAATAGCAGTTCTTTTTTGACCACAATCATCATCCAACCACCACCATATCCAAACCACTCAAGGTCTCATCACCTCTTGCTCATCATTTTACATCCCAAGGTGCATTTCTTCAAGTCCAGTAGCAGAAGTTCCTACAGCCACTTCCAACTGGATGTGAATTCACCATGAGAAGTCATTTCCAAGCCCAGCATTCAGCTGCTTTGGCTTGCACTGGATGTGGAGCAAGTGAAGCAGCACAGGAGGGAAGCAGTTTCAAGAATATTTGTTGTAGTTGATGGTAGCTGCTTGCCAATTATTTACATTACACACAACTTACCAAATGAAAAAAGAAAATAGACGTGAACACCTCCATAGATATAATGAGATTTATAGACATTATTGTGAGTATATTGTCCACCCAGCAGAAAAACAAAAGAACATAAGTAGCTCAAAAATTAATTGGATTTTTTGTGCTTTTCTTGAGTTAAGTTTTTATTTGTCTTCTAGTCTCTGCATCTTTACTGTGGAGCCAGATCACATTTTAAAGCCATTCTCACAAACCACAATTACTAGAAATGCTAAAAACAAAAGCCAAGATTCTCTTGCAGTCCTTGCCTCCAGGAGCTGGGATAATAAACACAAGCCCAAATATCCCAAGGCTCAGTAAAAGCACAGGAACAAGCAGCACTGTCTGAATTTCAGGGTTAAAAGGTATTAAAAGCCTTGGTCACTAGAGGGTATAAACCAAACACTGTGACTGGAGATCCCATTACTCACATGGGTTTGTGCAGCTTTGATTTTATGGATAAAACTGGAAAAACAAAGATGTCCTGCAGAGTGTTACTGATAACTGACCTGGGGCCAGGACCCTCAGAGCTGGGCAGAGGCAGATGGAGCTGGGGGTGAGCTCCAGAGGCTCAGCTTGCCTTGGGCTGTCAGCTCCAGCCTGGTCCTTTGCTCAATTTCATTGGCCAATGTTGAGAATTCCATCTGGTTTTCTCAACTTCTCTTGAGAAACAAGAAAAAGATAAAAGGAGACAGAGGAGGAAAAGATTGGGGGAGGATTTAGAGCAAGATGGGTATCTGGGAAGAGTTTAAAAGCCTCAGCTAAAGGCAAAGGAAGTTGGCACACTCGGGTTTTATCACCAATTTTACCTTCACATCAAGTTTTACAGCTGCAGATGGCCCAGCCCCAGCTGCCCTGAGCCCCTTGCCAAGGGTGTGCAGGAGGTGACCTGCCCACTCTGCTCCCACACCTCCTGCCCCTGCACAGGTGAGTCCTGACCTAACTCAGGGCTCAGGTTAAATCCTCCTGTCCCTTCACTCTAAGGGAAGAGCAGGGGCAGCAGGGATGAGGATTTCTCCTTTTGGGATGTGCATGAGGACTAAACTCTGCACCCTGGTGTGATGGCACCAGGCCCTGAGCATCACTTCCACCACAGCCAGGGCTGTGCCAGGAGCCAGCCACCTGAGGGGACTGTCCCCACTCCTGTCCTGTCCTGTCAGGCTGTACCTGACTGACCCCTGTGTCACCTGAGGGGACTGTCCCACTCCTGTCCTGTCAGGCTGTACCTGACTGACCCCTGTGTCACCTGAGGGGACTGTCCCCACTCCTGTCCTGTCAGGCTGTACCTGACTGACCCCTGTGTCACCTGACTGGCCCCTGTGTCACCCAACTGGCCCCTGTGTCCCCCTGGCAGAGCTGCAATTGTTGTGGACCAGCTGCCTCAGGTACAGCTGAGGATTCAACCAGCTGATGGCAGAAGTTTGGGCAGAGAGCTGAGGGCTTCCAGCTCACTGCCCTGCTGGCTGCCCTGAGAGCAGAGGGAAGTCACTGCCCAGTGAAAGCCCAGCTGGCTCTCCCCTGACACTCACAGGGAGTTCAGCAGCATTCATCCCCTCCTGACCAAGGATTGGCTTCAAAGCAGGACAGCCCCTTCACTAGAGGATCTCCAAGACAGGATTCTCCTCTCCACTTTAAAAGGAGCAAACACAGGTTGGGAGGAGGCCAATGCTGCAGCACCATTCAAGGGAAAGAGCTGGGAAGGACAGACAAGAGCCCTGGCTCCCAGCTCTGAGCTGCAGGTCAGAGTTCCTGAGGCTCAGCTCATGGCACTGGGGATAAACATCCAACAACCCCTGAGTGTCTTCAAAGTGCTAAAAATAAATCTGAAAAATAAAAGCTCCTGCCAGGCACACCAAAACACAACA
Organism: Alaudala cheleensis; assembly: GCA_013398995.1. Lineage (NCBI taxonomy): Eukaryota > Metazoa > Chordata > Aves > Passeriformes > Alaudidae > Alaudala > Alaudala cheleensis. The sequence continues at coordinate 156,253 of VWYE01022570.1, read as the reverse complement.
GGCATCAAATTGCATTAGAATGTTTATACTGAGGAAAATTGCATCCTGCAAACTTAAATTATCTCTCTCCTCCCTCTCCCCTCCCACCTGCCACAGCCCATTTCCTATTATATTTTTCTAACAAACCAATAGATGCTTGAAATCATGGAAAGCCATAAAGAATTGGAATCAAATTAAGTCTACATTCTAACTGCATTAGGTGCTGTCAAGCATAGTTTACTCACTCTTCACAGTTCTATCTAGAGGCTAAACAATTTTGTACCCTTTCTCTACTAATCAAAACTGATTACTCTGATAATGGACCCCTGACGCTGAACACTTTATGAAGGTAAATTATCCCATATCGAACAGGAAGGGGAATGGAAAAATCACCCAGAGATAAATAGGCCTAAAGATGCATATATTGATCTCCCACTCATTCCTTCTCTCTCTCTCAATGTCTCTATGGCTAAAGGTTCAATCAATACCTCCAGTGCTGTAATGCCATCTTTTATAATCCCGTCATAATTGGCCGTTGCCACTGTGTGCCCTCAGATTGGCTTGAGCTGGGGCCTTCTGGAGCTGAGATCCTTTGTGTCTTCCCTTCAGACCAAGGAACTGAAGGGGCAGGTTGGACCTGGCCCCAGAGGGGTCTGAGCCTGGCCCCAGAGGGGTCTGAGCCTGGCCCCAGAGGGGTCTGAGCCTGGCCCCAGAGGGGTCTGAGCCTGGCCTGCCTGCACACCAGGACAAGGGGAGGGCAGGGATGCTCAGCCACGAGCTGGAATGGGTGGGAAAAATCAGCCAACAGTCTCCCTCCCAGTCCATTCACCAAGGAATGCTCAAGTACAAGCAGATCTTGTGCTTGAGCACGCTGATTTTTGATTGTGAGAGACAATACACCTTCACTCTAACACAGCTTCAAAACCCCTCCTGGCCCCAGAGGAAAGGATGGCTTTGCTTTACAAGGTTTAGCAGTTAACAGAACAAGCTGCTCAAGGGAAAGAAATGCTCTTTTGATGCCTACCCACCATGAATTTCAATAATCCTGGACTATTCTGTCAGAGGACAAAGAACAGAACTGCTTCCCAACCCTGCCCGAGCAAATTCCCAGCACAGAGCCTCAGAGGCTGCCCTGGGGTGGATCTGTGGTTCTCAGAGGTCAGGGTGTCACAGGAGCACAGAGCACAGCTCCAGAGGGGAGGGGAGGCAGGGCAGGGGCTGGGAGGGGGTTTGTTTTACAGGAAAACCTGTATTTGGTCACACTGGGTTTGGCTGTACTGGTTTCCAAACACCCTCCAAAGCTGGAGATGCCACCAGAACAAAGCTGTGTTGCCCTGGGGTAGGAACCCCTCTGGTTTTGATCCAGGCCCAGCATCTCCCTCCTCATCCAACTGTTTATTCACTGTGAGAAGATGCTGTGCTTTCCCAGAGACCAGGAGCATCCCCAAGGAGCAGCCCCTCAGCTGCTGGTTCCACTGCTGCTCCTGGGGCAGAGCCACAAGGACTGGGCTCTGGCAAAGCCTCTCTGTCACAACAGCCCCAGAGCAGCCACAGAGGGCAAGATAAGCATGAAATTCTCTATAATCACAGGTTAGGGCATGATATGAGCTTGTGCAGGTGCCAAGAAACCTCTTCTTGGGAATTAGGTGGCAAAAAAATTGGTGGAAAAATAAAAACAAAACAGAAAAACTGCAGAAAAGCATGTGCTCCACAGAATAAAACTGAACTTGATAAAATTCCTAAATTGCATCTAAAAGTTGCCCATAGAACTGCTTCACTGCACCTGTAAATATTCCACATGTAACTCATGTGTGGGATGAGCCAGGTTATAAACTGTGGAGCTTTCTTGGTCCAAGATATTTAAGTATCACACAAAACAAGGGGAAGATTTGTGGCATCACCTACAAATTCTACTAGAGATGATACAGACTGTTCTTTGCTACCTGGATGTGGCCAAAGAGTTCCACCCCCTCCCTTATTGATTCAGGAATTTAGGCTGTTGCCAGTGTTTAAAGACATCACAATGAACTTGATGTAACACAAATAAAAAGGCTCAATTAACAAAAACTCTTCCATTTTATACCCTGCAAATGTAATCAATTTTTCTCTCCAAAGTTCCTATTGAAGATTTTATTATGAGGTTTAGCAATCACATATTGATTTAATTAAATTAATCTCTCTTTGCTGGCTGATCTGACCTTGCTGTCTATAAAATGGTCAATGTCCCAGTTCAATTTTGCAAACATTTCCAATGGTACCCCCACCCATTAAAAAAAAAGGCAAACAAAATCAGTCTTCTGCCTTTAGGGCCTTCAAACAGGAATTTAGGGTGCAATTGTTTCTACCATCACAGAAACCTGATGAATCCAGCAATTCCTTGAGCCTCTCTTCTACAGCTGAGCCCCATAAATCCCTTCTCCTCTGTCAGCTTCCTTTGTGGGCTCTCCTCTCCCCCCAAAAACGCCTCCTTTGGGGTCCTGCCAGTTCCTGTGCCAAAGTTCTCCCAGCACAAAGCTCCCAGGGCACTGCAGGGATCCCACATCCACCTGCACTTACAGCAAGCCAGTATTTATTTCATCCTCCTTTCCTGCTTTGCTCCACAAGGGAGAGGAGCAAAAGCCAGAGGAAAGGCAGGAGCCAGGGGAAGTTATCTTTCATAAAAAAAACTAACAGAAGGGTGGAGTTTTTCCTTTTCTTTCCCAAGTAGCTCTGTTTTCCCAGAATTCAGCCACAATAAAGGCAGGTAAAAGTGCATGATGATAACAGTTCATGTAACAGATAATGGTGCAAATGCTGGGATAACTAAAATAGCTCAACAAAATAACCCAGACAGACCCTCTCTGTTGTTTCTGACTAATTCTGGGACACTGCCCTTCCTAGGCACACTAAGAACTGGAATAAAAGGGCATTTCAGCATTGAAGAGGTCAGGCAGAACATTTAGCTCCTAACTCACCTATTTCTAAAGTGGGTGAAACAGCAAAGATTTTTCTAGAAGATAAAAATAGTAAACAAGAGGAGCTATTCCAATGTACTGGTTTCTCATTGCACAGATGCACATATTGAAGAATTATTCACCCAAAATTCACATACCTGCAAGGGACTAGCTGGATATGTGTCAAATCTTTAAATCAGCTGTTTCCCAGCAGAGAACAGCCACTCAGGAACTTCACCCATCCAAAACAGGGGAGGTGAAAAGGCTCTCCTGATCCCTTTAATTCCAAGAAGGGAGGAGAGGGGGGTTCTTATTTAACATGCAGTATTAAGACCCAAAAATAAAATTATTCCATTCCCCCCTGTAGCCAACCACACAGCCTCATTCACCTCTTCTGGTGCCCTATCCAGGCAACACTTTCAAACACATTTGCTCTCTTATAATTCCTTACCTCTCTCCTTTCACAGTCCTCTCACTATAAAAAGTCTTTTTGAAGTGTCTTGGATTTGGAACACTTGGACAGTTCCCAACGCACAGCAGTGCCCAAACACCCTCTTATCCAGCTCTGGGGCAAGTTTTAGCTCCTGAGATGGTCAAGGGTAGCTGCAGGTTGTGCCTGCACCAACACAACAGGCTGAGCTGAGCTTGTTTCAAACAGGAAATGAGAGCATCAAACCCTCCAGGCACAATTTCAGGCATTTCAATGGGGAGGAGGCAGCAAATAAACTCCTGTTAATTGAATTCTTGCTCTATTTGAAATGCCTGTGTCCTGGCAGAGGCCTGTCCTCACCTGCCTCAGCCACGGGCAGTCAGAGAAATCCAGGGAGCACAAACCACCTGATCTTCCCTGCCAGAGCTGACTCAAGGCTTGTGCTCTGGGGGTGTTGAGGCAGATGTGCACAGCTGTCACCACAGCTGCTCAGGTTCCAGACTGACCCATTTAAGGCTTGGGCCATGACCCAAAGCTCAGGTGGCTTCTGCAGGTGTCCTGGCAGAGCTGATGTCCCTCCCCAGCACCACAGGCTCCTTTTTTTCTCGCTGTACAAAATCCACTCAGTTTTCAAGTACACAGCAAGCCCCATGCCTCTCCTCTGTGCCTCCCAACAAAGCTGCTTTGTCTCCTTTGCACTTAACAAGACAAAGAAGATGGTTAACAAGAACTTTTGCAGATATGTTTTATTTTTATTTTTAAGACCTTCGGAAGCCAACTCATCTGCTCTCATGGGCTCCTTGCTGATACATCTCACTTTATTAGTGACTTTGGCCTTGAGTGTCTCAGCTGTTTGATCAATACTGCAGGGGGTCAGTGATATTTTCTCACTTTTAGTGTCTGGCTGCCTTTAACTTTGTCACCTGATGAACAGCACTACCCCTGGAACGCTTATCTCGTATCGATTTTCTCCAGGCTCCTGCTGCATTTCCAGCTGTCCCACCATTTCCCTCCCTGTCACCACATGCCCATTTAATGTTAACTTATCCCCTTTTTTCTCCTAGGCTTTTCATTCTCACAGGGTCTTTTGCCTCCCCCCACTCTTGCCCAACAGCAGATTGTCAAAAAAACAATTTCCTTTTTTCACCTGACTCATTGTTATCCTTCAGCCGTTCATTGTTTGTCAGCGGGGCCGTGGCTGGGCTCGGAGAGGGGCTGAGCTGAAGCAGATGTTTGGAAGCTCCCTGCCCCCAGCCTCACCACCCAGCCTGGGCTGCAGGGCTCAGATTTACCACGGGAAGTTTCTCTGCCTCTCCAACAGAACTTTTCCTCTTGGCTCCGTGGCTCAGAAATCAAAACAAAATTATTTTTGCACAGCGAGGTGGAACAAACAGCACTGTTGAATCCCTTCTAAACGGCATCAGTGTAAAGACCAAAGCTGGTTTTGGGGAGCACAGGAAAGCAGAGCCCTCCTTGGGACAGGGAGTGCTTCATTCCACTGTACCTGGCCACAGGATGGAGAAGCCTCTCCAGCCACACCTCTGGAAGCAGGGAACTGATTTCAAAACTAGCAAGGTGCTGCCTGAAAAGAATCAACTCATTCCATTCTCAACACCTGAGAAATTTACCCACAAAGAACCACTGCAAACAGGCTCATTCCCAGAACTCTGGACTTTACCCAGTGCTCTTCACCTCTGGTAAGGGCAGAGTACTGTTCCCATCTTAAGATGAGACTGAGAGAATAATTTCTAGTGAGAGAACCTTAGAAAAGTACCTCAACTTAGAAATATCTAAAAGCAAACCAAAGTAACTCATCTAGAATTAAAAAAAATAAATCATAAGATCAGTATTCCAACATGATTTTGCATTCCAACAGAAAAATAAAAAGTAAAATAAGTTTCACTGATACTTGACATGTAAAAGTTCAGTTCATGAAGGCAAAAGAAGAAGAAGCAATGATTTACATGGTTCTATTTTCAGTCACATAGGTGGGAGTCCATTGCTTTCAGCAGAGCAGATCTAACAGGTTTCCATGCTGTTTCCCTGTCACCAGCTCTGATCTTTAGCCGTTCAAAGTCCTGAGCTCAGGGCTGGAGGGATGCTGAAAGACAATTGCCTGCCTTGTTCTACTTTTAATGTGTGTCACTGGCTTGAATTGCTCCATTTTTAGGCAAATAGTACAGTAAATCTGAGGGAAACTATTCCACTACCTGAATTAACACAGGAACTGTCCTCTGCAGTACTTAGCCCAAAGTTTTCCTGATTTATACCTTTTCAAATGTATATTTTGAATGAACACACCACCCTTGAACAGTTGAATATCCTACCACGGGCTCAAATGCTGCCCAGGAAATGTGGGGCACTGAGCCTGGGGCTGGATCACTCCCACATCCAAGAATTAACCAAAGGGAGAATTTATCTGTAGCTCACCCAGGGGCACCAACACTCAGGCAGCTGCTGGTGGGGCTGGAGGAGGTGATGCAGGTGATGGGGTGCAGGTGAGGGAGGTGATCCCCACGATGCAGGTGATGGGGTGCAGGTGAGGGAGGTGATCCCCACGATGCAGGTGATGGGGATGGGGCGGGAGGAGGTGATCCCCACGCTGCAGGTGATGGGGTGC
>VWYE01022570.1:127184-150277 GCA_013398995.1 Alaudala cheleensis | reverse complement strand
TGCAGGTGATGGGGTGCAGGTGAGGGAGGTGATCCCCACGCTGCAGGTGATGGGGTGCAGGTGAAGAGGTGATCCCCACGCTGCAGGTGATGGGGTGCAGGTGAAGAGGTGATCCCCACGATGCAGTGATGGGGTGCAGGTGAAGGAGGTGATCCCCACGATGCAGGTGATGGGGTGAAGGTGAGGGAGGTGATCCCCACAATGCAGGTGAAGCAGCAGGACTGCCCAGAACACACAGGAGAGCCAGGGAACAGCTCTTACCAGTGGTTTCACAGAAGCTTGTTTCCCCACTGGGACTGTGGGAAGGGAATCACAGGCACTGCACACTCTGCCCAGCAGGACAAGCACAGCGCCAGGGTGTGGAACAAGAGTGCAATGGTCAGCGCTGCTGCCATCACCTCCCACCAGTGCAGGGATGCAGATCCTGGCCTCACAACTCCCTTCTACACAAGCCTCTCAGTCCCAGAGGAAGTTATGGACAGGTCTCACCCTCTCCTTCTCTCCTGTGGTGGGTGAGAACAACACACACTCAGGGCTGTGGGGCAGTTTGTCCCTGTCCTGCCCATGAGAAGCTTTCAAACCCCTGGGGTGTTCCTGTGCCTTCCTTTGAGCCATCCCAGAGGATGGAGCTGCACGGCTGCGGGTCCCTGTCCAACCCTGAGCCCTTCCCTGAGAGCTTCACCCCTGCCCAGCCCTCTCAGTCCGAGCCATCAGACCCTGATTTAACACCCACGTGCTCTTTCATCCATCTGAACAAGTTTATTCCTTTGCCAGGTGCAGCCTGACGCTGGAGCGCAGCTCTGGGACAGGCACAGGGGGATTTATTGAGCTGACAGGTTTGTCCCTACCGCAGCTATTCGCTGCTGCACACTGCCCTGCGTGGCTCCTGTGCAGAGGGAGGCAGGAGCTGTGCTCTGAGCGAGCCTGCATTGCCCTCCTGCGGCCAGCACCCGCCTCCCGCAGCCCGCACATTAATCATAGCAGCAGGAGTGTAAAATTCAATTTTACCTCTCCATTCATTCTGAGATGAGTTGAAGGCCGGCCTTGTACATATAAACCACACTTTACTTCATCAGAGCCCCGGTAACAAATGGAGTGTCTTCTTCGGGGAGTTTACCCATCAAGAAGCAGCGCGCCGTTTAATTCCACGCGTGCCGAGGGTCACAGAAGGAGCTCTTGGCATCAGCAAATGCTTCAGCCCTCAGCTGTGCAGTAAACTATGTTTTAGAGATTGTTCCTCAATACGAAATGATCAGTCCATTTATCTGCTAAAGCAGCCTGTCTCTTTGTTCAGTCTCCCAATATTTTTTCCGCTGACCTGATCTGGACAATAAACCAAAGTCATCTTAAGATATTCACTGTTCAATTTGTTACTTGAGTGCCTCCAGGCCCTGCTGTCAGCATCCCAGGCTCCCCAGCCTTCTCCATGAACCCCAGTGCCCGTGGCAGGTGCCTCTGGCCCTGCACCAGCTGTGCCCAGCTCATGGGGCCAGGCTCCAGTCCCAGCTCCTGCCGTGTCCCAAACCCCAGCCAGATGTTCTGGCCAGCACCCCTCTCAACCACAGCACTTGCAGAAGGATTTGAGGCTCTCTGTGAAACTGCTTTTGCACAGCTGCAGCCACATTCTTTCCCCAGGGTGGTGTGATGCTGGTTCCCTTTGAGGAGGGGGAGTTGGTCTGTCCTCAGGGGGTGCCCAGATCCCCTCTCTGCACCCTGACCCCTCTCCTGGAGCTGCTGGGTGCCACCACTGCAGCTGAAGAGGGCTTGGAAGTCCCACTGTAGTTTGAGTGAATGCACCTGAGCCAACGTGCAGGGCAGGAATTTATCACTTATCTCCTCCTGTAGCTGGAATTGTAACTGCTGTGCAGCAGTGTGTGCAGGAACTCTCCATCCTGACACTTCTTTGCAAATCACTACTGGCCATCAGCATCTCACTGGTGTCTGAGCTCTGGGCTCCCAGTTTTAGAACTGCTTTACCTCTCTCTACATCACTTTATGGGAGGCTTTTAGAAACCCAGTTCCCCAAGAGGTTTCACAGTACCTCAGGGAGCTGAGCTCACTCTGGCACTGCCACCTCGAACTCACTGTTCCCTGGCTGTCTCAGGTATGTCAGTTATAAACTGGGTGCCAGGCACCTTATCCCCTGGCATCAGCAGTCCCTTGGCTGGAAGATCAGACACCCACACAAGGCTGTGGTGGCCACTGCAGGAGCCAGACACCCAGAAGAGCCCTCACAGCTCCCTGACTCACACCCAGAGCCCTTTTATGAGTGTAGCTGTAAATAACTGATGCAAGTTTACACTGCAGTGATGAGGGCTTTAATCCTGAAAGATATTCAAAGAGCTTCCAAACCACCCAACCATCCTGGCTGCACAGACAAGACACTGCCTGGAAAAGCTGCTCCTCATAATCATTAATTTTGATTCCCCTGCCATTTTCCATGGTGTGTTTGCCCCATGTTGCTCCTTGAGGAGCTCCACCTCATCTCTTCAGCATCACGTCAGCAGCAAGATTTTAACAGCAGCTGCTGACTGCAGCTTTCTCAGTGCTTCCCACCTTGGCTGTGCCACACCAGCCCTTCAGCCAAAACAGCACCAGCCTGCAGAAGGAAATGAGAGGTGTGGAAGTCTCTAGAAGGACATTTTCCTTTCACTGCAAAGTGAGTTGGACTGTTGTGGGTGTGTGTGTGCAAAGCACAGCTTGGAAAGACACCCCTCAACAGCTGAGCAGTGGCAGACAGTGCCATGATCTTAATTTGTGCTTTTTACACTGAAAACTTTCATTAAAAACATTTTTGATGTTTTTTCCCCAAGGAAGATTCTGACCTTTTAACCATGTTTTGAAGTTTCACCCTTCTTCTTTCTCAGTTTTTTGAACAGAAAGGGAGGGGAAACAAGTTTCCTATGCAGGTCTGAATCCTTCTGCAGTGGAAAAGCACAGCGAGGAGAGGGATGTGGCAAAATACTTTCTGCCACTCAGCCAGAGTGAAGTGAGGGAAAAAGTGCAACTGAAATCAAGCACAGAATTTAAAGATCAGCCAGCACTGAGAAATATCAGATGTCAGCAATCTGCTCCCTCAGTTTTAGAAAAGAACAGTTTTAGAGAGAAGAGTTTTATCTCAAACTGTCTCAGGCAGTTTTGGTGACAAAATTCCAAACATGCAAACCCACTTGCCAAAACCATTTGTGCCTTCCAGAAAGCATCATGTTTGTGGGTGTCAATAAATCTGACAGACACTGCAGTCTCCTACTGCTGCAGGAGATAAAATTTCACCCATATTTACACTTCAGTAAAATGAACTGCAAGTGGATTTACCCAGAGAGAGACAAAGTCAACAGCAAAATTCACATGTTCCAGGTCCTTGTTTCCAACAAAAAGTCATTCCAGAATAAAATTCTGGAGGGAGGAGGTGAAAATTCAGATTTCATCTACTAACTTCAGTAAAAATACACAAAGCAGCCTGCCCCAAAGTGGTCAGTGGTGCCTCTGGAGTGCCTGAAGGTGATTTTCCCTGGAGAACCCCCCTTGGGAAGAGCTGGGATGGTGACAGGCACTGTGCCTGCCTGGCTGTGCCCTGGGCAAAGCCCTGGCAGGCTCAGCTCCACTCTTACTGCACCTGATGCACGAATTCTGGCAGAGCCTAAAACTCCTGTCTTGCCAGAAATTATTGCTTGCTTAGGTACAAGGGCTCCTGGAAAGTTTCCAAACCCTAATGGGAACTTCACTCAAATGACTGAGTAGCAGTTTCCCACATTATTTCAGCCTCCCCAGTCCCTGAGATTTCCTTCCACAATCCATCTTCCCTCTGTATTCCACTCCTCACACTCACAAGGCAACCCTTAAATAGACTCAAGGGGACTTTGTGACACAGGGACAAGAGTTAGGAGGTGTCTGTGAAAGGCTTTTGGATGGAGAGCAGCAGGAGGACATTGAGCAGATCCAGGGCAGCAGCTGCTCCTACCAACGAGTACCAAGCCCTGCTGCCTTCATTCCCTGTTCAGTGATGAGTTGGAACTCCTCACTCATCTTCACAAGCCTTGCCTGAGGCACAGCACACCCTCAGGAGGCCTCCAAATGGTGCTGAAATTGGAAGGTGCAATGATGAATCCCACCCAGGGCACAAATACCCACAGAGGAACCTGCACAGGAGGGTTTCACACTGCTCACTGCTGCAAATCCTGCACACAAAGGGCACCAGTGGGGACATTCTGAGGTTTGTGGGGTTTGAATGGGCCCATTTGCCATTTATAAAGTTCACTGTAAATTAGCCTTTTCCATATATATTTTGGGGACAGGATGGGAAACAGAGCATGACATGGGTCTTGACAGCTGCCTGGAAAATTGTCAGGGGATGTGGACACCTTGCAAGCATCCCCATGTGGGGACCCTTGGCCAGACAAGTGGCAGTGACAGCCTGGTTCCTCTCAGCACAGCAAGAGAGCTGTGCCCTGCTGCCTGCAGGACACACACACATGCCACCAGAGCTGTCACCTTCTCTCCATGGTGAGCCCTGCACTGCAGATCAGGTGCCCAGAGCCTGCTGTGATGGTGCTCAGACAGGAGAGCTCTGAGGCAGGGTTTGGAACAGATCCAGGTGTTGCCTCCTCTGGAGAGGCTCCAGTGCAGCAGGTCCCCTGCACACAGCTGCAGGAGGAATCACTTTCTGCTTCTCCACCTGAGCCAAGAGGCTGAAAGCTTCTCTGATGGATCCCTCACCCCTGTGACACACTGCTTCCCACCCATGGGGCACCAAGGGTTAAATCAGCAGCTGCTGTAACTTCCAAAGAGACAGATTTGGGGTAAGACAAGACTTGTTCAACACTGCTGCAGTTCTCAGGGAACCCCCCTCCATGTGCCAGGCTGCCCAGCATCCCCAGGGAGCTGCACAGAGCCTTGCTGGTGTCCTGGCTGTGTGACAGCTCCTAATGGCCAGCACTATTTCACACTGTCCCAGCCTGTATTTACATCCAGAGCTGCCTCTGTGATGGATGTCCCCCAGCAGCTCTGCCCCAGCCTGTGCCAGCACAGCAGCAGGGCCAGGCACATCCTGCTCCCTGGGCACAACTGAACTTGATCCTGGCTCTTCCAGAGAGTCCCTTCCCTGCCCAGGCTGCAGCAGGATCTTTGCACAGCTTATGAAACCCTGGTATTTCCCCAGATATCAGAGGGAGAAGCAGCAGGAGTTCCAGAAAACCTGGCTCATGGAGGATGTTTCCTGACATGCAAACATTCCCTGGGTGACAGGATCCTCTCTCTGCCATAAAGCATCTCTTCCTTGGCTGAAGGGAACCAAGGAGCTGCTGTGATTTGTTGCCCTCTGTCCTGCTCTCTCCTGTAAGTTTTGACTTTTGCAAGCAAAGCAGTGCAGGGTGGAAAAGCTGCTGGGCTCTGCTGGGTGATCCCTGCTCAGGTGGGAGAGCTTGGAGGGAGCCTTGCAGGCTGCACAAGCAGAGCAGGGCTCACTGCAGGGACACCCACCTACTGCCAGGCACCTGTGGCAGTGTCACACTGCAGGTTCTTTTTTCTTGTTCTTGCCAAGGTCAGGATGAATGATACACAGGAAACAGAAGTTTGAGTTCAGACTTGGTGATTTATTATATCTTTTCTATTTACAGAGAATTTACAGACTCATGGGCCCTGAGCTCTAACTGCTGCTAAAAAAATGAGGCAAAATGGCCACTACTGACTTTCCCAAGGTTTTTAAGCACTATTTACCCAATAATGAGATGACACCTCTATTATTGATGTTTCTGACCCAATGGTGACCACTAAAGGTCTGCAATGGGGACCTTTTTCACCCAATTACAGAAAACCACCCAAACCCATGAAGAAGGAAGAAGGTAAAAAGAAGGTCTTAAACAACACCTTAAGTCTTGCATCTTGGCTCACACACATTACTATATACTAAATCTTAAACCCCCAAGTGTTTCACCCTGTGAGATCACACACTTCTAATCAAACCACCCCCACAACCCCTGTGCTGTCACTCAGTGTTGGAAGCCTGTTCCAAGGCCTCAGGTCAAATGCAGTGATTTCTTGTGGGTCAGTGCCTGTGAGCACAGAAAACCTAAAATTCTCAGCTTTTAGGATTCCAGCATGGCAGGACATCAGAAACACCTCAAGGACACAAAACATCCTCCTCTGACTGCTTCTATATCAGCTTTTCTCCCTTTCTTCCTCTGCCTGCAGCTCCTGGCCTGGCAGGAGAGCACAGGGAGCACCTGGGAGAGCAAGGAAGCAGCAGGGGTGGGATGTGCAGCTGTGCCCATCTCCTGATCCCACAGGGAACTCACCATCAGGGATTTCCTTCAGTGGGGCTCCTGATGCTCTCCAGGAACCATAGGGGAGAATTCAAATACACCTGAAAGACAAGTTAAATGCATTTAGTTATTTTAAATTTTAACTATTGTTCTAGAAAGGAGAAAAGAGGGTTTTTTTTTTTCAGGTAATTTTTGATTGTTCATAATTGACACAACACAACTCCTGCATCTCACTGCCTTGTACATCCACAACACTGAAAAAGCCAGTTTTGGAATGGAGCAGAAACATAGCCCTGCATCCTCTGAGGCAAATCACATCTGCCATGCTGCCACAAACAGAACAGGGGGATTTCTGTGTTTGGTTTGGGGTTTCTTTTTGCACTAAACTTGTTATTTTATTACTGGCTAGAATCCAATACAGCTCAAAGATTCCTTTGTAGTGAATGTGAAGTGTGGACAAACTGCCATTTGTTATGACTCAGGGTGTAAGGGAAAGAACCACTACAGAATGTCCTGGCTGGGAATTTTGGGGATTTTTAAGGCATTTTGTTTGTTTGCTTTTAAACCAGCAGGACATCCAACCCTCTGGGCTTTTCACTGATCTCTGCAGCTCAAACACTGCCTTTATCCCACAGCCACCAAAGGACAGCTTTTTCCTTTACCCTTGCTCATCCCACGTACCATTAAACTAATTAAATGTTTAAACTGAAGAACAAGGGAAACTTTTGAAGAATTGCCCAGTTAATTTTTTCCCGAAGATACTTCTTGAAACCGGTGCCTGCCATCTACTGGCACTTTCCTCAAAATGCAGCCATTTAACCCAAAAACGGGATGTAAGAACAGTTTTTCCACAAGCTCCGTACGTTCATCTTGCAACTTGCTTACTCCAAGCCCCAGCAGAGTCACTTACTCTAAATGCTGAGTTGTGGTGTCGATTTTCTTTGCCAGTTGTTGATTGTGTGATCACTTGATAGAGATTAACAGAGTGAAATTAGAGTAACAAACCTGTGTCCAAGCTGCTTTCAGTAAAACTGCCAGAGCCCAGTGACCATTCCCAGACTCCTGGGATGAGCACAGTTATCCATGACACTGATGCTCCCAAAAGAAGGGATTCTGGAAGCTCTCTGCTTCCCTGCTTTCTTCCCCCCTCTCCTTCCCTACAACCAAGGCTCCCAACTTTAATTACTTGTCTCTTTCTTCAGATTAACCAGAAAGGCTTGTGACTGTTTTCCCATTCGTTTATCAGAATTACTTTTAATCCACAAGATGGGAAATATATTTCAATGAATGTTTTCTTGGTTGAATCTTTATTCCAGTTTAACTTCATTTTCTTCTAGAGCTGACAATTCTGAAGTCCTGAGTAGAAACACTGACAGCACTTTCTGAGGGGCTTGAGGAGTGCCCCTTTTTTTAACCCCACAGTCATTTGATAACAATGGGTAGTAAATTTACTTTTTAAGAAAATTTGTCTCCTTGCCAGCAGTGGAATGACTTCTATTCCAAGTAGTATTTTGATTCAACAGGCTGATATTTTAACCTCATTCCCTAAAAGCCAAGGTTTAAATCCTTAAATGTTTCCTAACAGCCATCTTCAAATGACTCCAGCCTCCCCCACAAGAGCCTGTTAATGCAGCCCACCAAGGCTGTGAGCCACCTCCTTACATGGCTATTTAAACAGAATGCTCTGTACTCATCTAGCAGGGAGCTGGAGGCCAAAATTTCCAAAATAAAGACATTTTCAGGAGGTTTTTTTTTACATTTTTCTGCCTTTAGCACTTTCCAAGGGCCCACCCCTCTGATGTGAGCAGTGTTTCGTCTCTAAAGGTGTCCTTAGTCTGGATCCTAAGAACACTTAGTCTTAGCCTGCATCTCTAGGGTGAGGTCTGCCTGTTGTGGGTGTGGTGACAGCTCAATAATTTGTAAAACTGCTAAAAAGTCAAGTCTCAATTTCCATTTTTTTGTGTTTCTAAAGACCTACTGCACTCATTCTTACATAACTGTGATGGTTTGCAGTGTGTGACAAAGCCTGCACATCCCTGCGCTCCGGGATCAGGAATCACAATCATCCATAGAGGAAATTCTGCAGCTGTGCAGCCAGGTAAAAGATCATCTGGACAAGAGAAGTCTGCAGAGCCACCCAAAAATCTCAGAGCTGGCAAATGCAGTGGCCACCCACTGCCAGCCCAGCCCAGGCCACCCAGCCCAGCCCCCTGGGAACCCACCCCCTGCTCAGGCCACAGAGATGCATTCCCAAGCTTCCTCAGTTCAACAGTTTTATTTTTCTTAAGAATACTTCCAGAGGACAGAGAAACACAGACAACTGACAAGTCTTCACATTCAGCTCTTTCTCCAATCCTTTCAGAGAAAAAAAAACCTGCAAATGGAATCTTTTGAGTGAGTTCCAACACTGCTCTCAGCTCTGGCCAGGAGACAGTCCCTGCCCCAAGGAGCTTCCAGTCTAAGAGAGTCACACAAAGGTGAGGGCACAGGGACAACAGGAGGAAGGTGACACAGTTTTCATGCTGCTGGTGCCATTCCTGGAGACTGGTACATGTGTTTGTGCTGGCAGTCAGGACACACACACTGAGGAGAGCACAGTGGCACAACGTGTTCTCTCTGCAGGTATTTGCAAGGGACAAGGTAAAGAAGCTCTCAAGAAAGTTTTCAAGGCAGTCCTGTGATGAGGAAGGCATTTGTTCTATGCAGAAATTTTTGCCTATTTACATTTTTTTTTTAAGAATAAAACAGTTAATATGCCAAAAAAACATTCATCAAATCAGTTGAATTACAAAAATAAAATTTTCAAGCGATGTCTTTCTGAAATAAATATCAATAGGTAAAAATAGAAAATGAAAATTAAATAAATACATGTATCCAAGCTATCTTGTTAAAACACAAACAAACATAATTCCTTACTGAAAAGTAGCCATGGAATCCCAATTAAAGCAGCAACTGTTCAAGCATCCTTCTCCTCAGTAACAGAGGAAAACACATCCCAAGCAGTAAAGAACAGATTTGTAATAAAAGAAATATAAAGGGTGTGTTCCTTATAGGAAATGATAGAACATTTCCTTCTTTACTGATCAAGAGGCTAAAAAACAGAATTCCATGATATTCCCCAAATGAGATTTACTGCTATTTCCAACCAGTGGAAGGTTAACATTTTCTCTCTCTCAGGATAAAAAAGAAAAGCAAAGCTCTGTCTGTGAACTTGATTGATTGTGAACAAACATCTTTAGTCCTCTGATTGAGAAGAAAATTAATCCATCTTAAAAATCCTGAGCTGCTCTTTGTGCCCCTCTCCAGCAGCAGAGCCCAGAAATTCCAGTGCCCAGGGGCTGCTCAGCAGTGAGCTGGGCCAGCTCAGCCTCAGGCAGGACATTTTCACTGCTTGGGAGCACAAGCTGCACCAGTTTGGGATGGTCCAACAGGAAATCAGTGTTTCCATGGCAGCACCTTGCATTCCAAGGGCTGGCTGACTGCCCTGAGCCCCTGCTGGCAGGAGCCAGGCTCAGTTTGGCCAGTGTAAGTCACAGTGCTCTGGGTGACAGGAGGCAGGGTACCCACTCCCCACACTCATAAGGCAGTACCACTCCAGGAAATCTGCTTCTTTCTTGAAGGTTTCAGGTTTTTTTGTGGTCCTGTATGTCCTCTTACTTTTTAAGTTGTTTTATTATTACCTATTTAAAAGGAGCAACATGCCCAGATTAACAATAGAGGTCGAGTAGGCAAAGATGAAAATGGCCACAATGCAAGCTCTATGTTTACAATGTACTGGTCATGCACAAACCCCTACAGATCCTGGCAGGCATTTAAACATTTAGGATGATGGAAGATCAAATTGCTAATGAACTGACTGCTGAATGGACTGGAGCCAGCTTGAAATCACTGGTAGGTTCTGCTTCTGATGTCACAACAACTGAAGTCATGTCAGTGGTCATCTACTTTAGCCCTTTTTGCTTTCAAGGAAAGATGCTGCAAGAAAAGAAAAGAACAACAAAAAAAGAACCTGCTTAGCAGATACAACAAAATTAGGAAAAAATCAACTTTCTATCCTTAATCACAATTTAAATAAATTCTAACACAAATATCCACACCCATCCAAGCTCTGCTTGTTACTGACACAACTGCAATAAACCCTTTAAATAAAAACCCTCATGCACCCCAAAGTGATATTCTGGCTTGTAATAAAATAATTTCTAGTTATTATAGTTATTATAATAACTAGAAGTTATTTTATTACAATAATAATAATCTAGTTATTGTAACTACAAGTTATTTTATTACAACACTCAAAAAAAAAAAAAGGCTCAGGAATTTCACAAGCATTTGCAAAGCATGCAAAGGCTCTCCTAAATTTATTATGCAAAGTGTGACCACTGCCTACCTACAAGTGCCTATATTGAAGTGTAGAATGGCTGAAGGATCACTTCCCAAAGTGGTATGAGGGTAAATGTAACTTTACCAGCAAATGGATCTCATTTTGTAACTCTGACATCCATTGGCTGAATAACAGGGAAAAATGTTTCATGCATCAATTTATTATCCTCTTCCTTTATATGACAAGCACTACAATGAGCAGAGCCAAGTGCATTTGTGTCCCATAGAGCACAGCAAACACAACCCCTGAGGAAGGTCAGAGACAAAGCTGCTGCTGCAGCAGTGGTACCGTTTGGCCTTTATGCCGAGCCCGTACCGTTCCTTGCTGGTAGAAGTGAGGAGCCAGCTCCAAGAGCCAGGAGGATTCTACAGCTGTCACATCCCTCATGTAGTATTTAGCAGTCTGTATGACTTCATTGTACACTACCCTGGGAGAAAGGAGACAAAAATGAGGAGTGTTTGCATTGAGGGAGAGCTGACTAACAGCACATTTAGACAGTTTTGCATGCATGCTGCCAGAGGTGGCACTCACTGAGTGACAAGAGGGACTTGAAGCTGTAATTCAGCCTCTTGCCTCTTTCTCTATGGTTGGTCAGAGTTCTCCACATTAAGAAAATCTTTAGATGGCCATGAAAACAATCTCACATACCACCAGACCATATGGGAGCAAGGTATATATGAAAGAATGGTTCTTCAGGGTCAAGGGGGACTCACAACTTGGAAGACAGAGTATTAATCACTCTGTATCATAAGGGAAGATGTCCAAAGCACCAAAACCCTACACCCACAACAAGGAGGGCACAAACCCCAGCATGACTACCCCTGGTGCCAGTCTGCAGACAGTGAGATAAGCATCAGAGGAAGAAATCAGCTTTAACTCCTGCCAGAACAGCTCCTGGCAAGATTATTACAACACTCCAACCATGTGGACTCATCCCCACTGCCAGCACAGTCAGGTTGCCAGCATGGGCAGTCTGTTTCTGAGGTCACCTTCAGCAGGTAAGGTCATTTTCCCCAAGGAAGTTCAAACCCTTGCACTGAAGGGGCAGCTTCAAAATCTTTAAGTCACTATCTGCCTTCTACACACAGCAGAGCTGCCAACACCTGAGGTTTGTGGTTTCTCATTAATTGGTATTTAGCTCTCAAAAGCAAAGAGGAAAGAGTCCAAAATTCTCTTTGCCAAATGCATCCTGAGACATGGCAACTAACACAACTAAAAATAAATCAGAGGAAAACAAACCAGGATGAAAACACATTTCCTCTACACCTGTAGCAGAACTGAAGCCCTCAACAGAGGATCACTGCCCAAGCTGCAGCAGCACTGACATTTAGGCTGCTGACTAAGTTACACTCCTATGTGACAGGATGCCATGACACCAGACCAAGCTTTTCTTCTTCTTCTAAGAAGACTTCTAAGTCTCAGCAGCAGGCACTGAAGGATGAAGGTGCAAATACTTCAGGTTGATCATAGTGACCTGAGAGTTTGACACACTTTTCTGTTTGTTATCTGAGGACCTCTGAACTGCAAATGGAATGATCATATCCCAACTAATGGGAAGTACAGCCAGTTCTTTCCTCAATCTGCTGGACAACCATAACTTCTCACACCATGCATTTGATGTGTAAGCCCTTTCCCTACAATGCATTTGCCATTTCTGCAGCACCTGTTTGACAGGATATTTCCTTAATAGACTCAATTAAAGTAAATTAACTCTAACTTTGTTTAGGTAGAGACTACTTGGAGAACAATCTGCAGTGCAAGATGTGGTGCCCACTAAACAGGGTCACCTGGCTCTGCTTGCCAGCCTCTGCAGCTTTCTTTGACAGTTAAACACCATATTTTCCTCATTTATCTGGATACTCCCTACAAAATGCTGCAAAGGAAATGCCATTTGGATTCTCCTTATGGGAACTATGACCTTCTATATCTATTCCTCTTCTGATGGAGAGAAGTAATTCAGTTTGGATGCTGCAAATCCCTTTAAAAAACCCCAAAAGAAGAGAAAGCAGCTGAGACTCACCAGCGTGGAGGTTTCTCTGCATACAGCACTGAGCTGGGGTGGATATGGAGCTCGTGGTCATCACGGATAGTCCTTGAAAGCAAGATGCTATTTCAGACTGTGCCTCTCTTTACTGCTCAACATTTGCTTCCTTTCTGCCCCACTAGGAGTGTTTAATACCAGCAAGAATGAAAGGGCTGGAGTAAATTAACAACATTTGCATTTAATGAACAGATGAAACCAGGCTTAAATGCTGGCCAAAGGAACAATCAATAATTTGATGTCCTAAAAGAGTTTTATCTCCATTAAATGGAAAAGCAGCATTTCAGGCTTTTACTCAGTGCTCTGGGAGTGCTCCAACACTACTGCACTACAACTGTATTTGCTTAGCTAAAAGCAATCTAATGACTACTGGTAGCAGCTTCCCACTATTAATAATTTTAGTTATATTTGCCAAAGAGAAGAGATAAACACTGAGCCAGTTTGCAAACACAGAACTTCAAATATTTAATGCATCGATTGCCACATGTTCCTAATTGCAAATTAGGAGAAACATCTGCTTGTTGATTAAACTTAGATTTATTCAGCAGAGGAGCTTTCCAGCCAAGGCCCAGCTGTAGTGAAACTGTGCATAGTCACCTGTAAGCTCCTGTGGAGTGGAATTTAGCTGCATTTGCAAAGAATCCAGAAACTATGCACCTCAAAACAGGGTCTGGATCACCTGGAAAGAAGAGTTTTTCTGTAAGATGAGTCAATGGAATGGCAATAATCCCTAAAATACCACTTAATAATCTCAAACAACTTTCCAGAGTGCATCAGGCTTTGATAGCAAAGGCAGGAGAGCAGATGAACCCTGCAATTCCTTTTGTCTTCAATTTCACAGCAAAGCAGAAATTGTTGCCTAAGAAATGAATGTTGCCTCCTGTGTCTCCATGAGGAGTTTCAGTCCCTAAAGCACCCAGTGGGCAGCTGAGCACTGAAGGCTGGTTTTTCACAGCAGGTAGAGACAAGTGCCAAGCAGCAGTCCTGGCACCTGTGCACACACAGCACAGCTGGAAATCACATCCCAAAGGCTGAACAGCCCTTGGAGCAAAAATGGCCTTTTTGAAAAGACAAAGAGGGAACAGGGTGACCTATTTATGAGTCTTTTGGAAAATCTGTCCATTAAATAGATAATCAGTGGTTGTAACTTTTGCTGGAAATCTCAGCTGATGAAGACTGGGCTAAAATTTAATTGCACAAATAGGCTGAAGTGCTCTTCTGCAGCCATTTTTAGGAAAACAAATCTGGTTTAAATTAACGTTATTTGGAGGCCAGGATAAAAATACTCCCAAAGGTTACAAGAAAAGCAGGGAACAGACTGACAGTTTGGAAACTACCTTGTAATGGACAAGAGCTTAAAAAAAAATCACCTTCACTGGACTTCTTTGGCACTTTAAAGCGGACAAGGAGTTTCTTCAGCTGCTCTCTTACAACAGAAGCTCTCACAAGCCCTTTGTAGTTCAGAAAGTGTTCCTGGCACCACTGGGAGCTCTTGCTGTGCTGTACAGTGAGAAGAGAACAAAATCTCAGATACCATCAGCAAAGCAAACCCAATCTCTTTTGGATAGCCTCGTTCTGTTTTAATTCTGGTCTCCTACAACACATTTATTGTGGTTTTCTCTGAAAATTACCTATTTACAGAGCAACTAACAAGGGTATGTGGCATTAATAACTAAAAGCCATGTCTCAAACAACTGGTAAATAGCAGCAGATCAAATGCTGTGGGGTATTTTCAAACAGATGTGCTTCATTTCTTCATATGTGGTGAAAGAGAAGAGCATCAGTCATTCCATTTAATTCCCTCAGATCATAAACTCATCTGTTTTCAACCTCAAAATGTAAACAACCTTTGCAGTGCTGTTTTCATTGGTCTCTCTCTGCAAAGAGCTGCTTCTCCAGAAAGCAGCACCCCCTCCAAGAGCTTTTGCATCTGACTGTTTCTGAGAGAATTACACAGATACAAAGTGTGAAGGGCAACATTTCAGCTGCTGCCTGCCTGGCTCCTTTGTGGCTGGGGAAAAAAAGTCATGTTCAATCACTTGGGTGGTTATACTGCTTCAACTCAGCACTGCTGCAGGTATTTTACTGCAGAAGTGCTTTATGCCAGCAAAATATACTTCTCTCAAATAGGTGTAGCAATTCAAAACTATTAAATAAACCTCAGCTTACAGGGCAGTACTAAAGCTGGTGTTAGACCTCAGGGCAAAAACAAGGTCAGTGAAAAACAGGGGATGATGATCAATGAGTTAACACCAGACAGATTTAAATGCAGATAGATCTACTAGATTTAAATGCAGATTATCATCAGTAAAAATTGAGAAAATATTAATCTCACTGGAAATTTGGACATTTGACAAGCCCCAAGACAAAATCCCAGTCTCCTTGAAAACACAGCTGTCTACCCTAAACATTTCCATGCTGTACCCCAACAAAATTCTCTTTTACTCCCTGTTCAGAGAAACTCTGGAAGGTCTGTGGTAAATGGTGACCAGAGAGTCTTTTAATGTAGAATTATCACTTGATAGGCTTGGTAACTCCTCAGCTTTGAGGACTTTTTGTATCCAGAACTTCCAGATTCAGAAGTGAGAACCTCCTGCTCCCATTCCTGCCACTCCACATCCACCTGAACTGACTTACTTTGACAAAGGCTTCATAAACATTCAGCATGGTCAGATGATCACCTTCCTCCACAGCAAACTTCCTGTGCTGCCTGGCCTGCAGAACAAGAAATATCATTTTATGGGCAGATTGATTTTTGCTGCAATCATGTCTGACATGTCCAGCTCCCCTCAGCTCTGCATTTCCTGGGGACTGTTCAAATTCTTACCACCTAGAGCAGCTCCTCTGGGCAAAGCAATACTCTACTAGCCCCCTATACTCAGGAACATTTCTAAAACTGAAATTAAAATATGAACAGGTAAAGAATCTCCATTCATTAAAACTGGTCTCCTGGTAGTTATTAAGAATTTGTTCCATCCTTCCTGCTTTGTTCATCTCACAAGGAAGTGGTGTGTAGCAATGTTTTGGGGGCTTTTTTTGCAAACCCTTACACAGACCAATATTAATTTATAACCTTTCATGTTTCTGGCCCTCAGAAGGAGGTTTTTAGCACTACTAAAAGACTCTAAAGTTCCCCTGTTATTTGGTTTCTTCTTTTACCTGCAACAGATAGAATTCCAGACCTTATTTATTTTCACACATAGCTGCAGTCTGTAATAGGCACCAGTAAAATACTTGCCAGAAATGTGGAACCAACAAACAGAAAAGGAGACACAACTGAACTTACAGCCTGGTTTTTCTGATTTGGAGGGATCACAAAGATGTTTTGAATCTGCATCATGGCAGCAATTGTCAAAATCTCTTGGGAGCAGCCAAAATTTCCTGAAGAGTAAATGGAGAAATTCAATAAAGGAAATCTTCCAGTCAACTTACCCCCACAGAGAATAAAATGAAAAAGCAGCAGAATATGTTTTTAAAGTATTTAAAACAAAAATACATAAACTCCTGGATTTTTTTAGTGTAAGAGTGAATGTTTTCAGTGGAAAACTCAAGAGGCAAATATTAGACTTATTAGAATGTTTAATGCCTTAGATTTATTATTTAATAGAGATTTTAACCAATTCTTTTCACTTCACACCAAGATGAAGCATAGTTTGAGCTTAGTAAATGTCTAGCAACACATTCCAATTCCATGAGTGTGAAGAAACTGTGATCTTGTTTCTCCTACCTGACTCCAGCAGCATCTTTGCAAACATAGGATTCAAAGGGAACTCTGCTATTCTCATTCCAAGAGGCTCAGTTAATCTGCAGTGCATATCCAAACCTGCAGCACATGAGGAAATGCAGCTGGGACACAGCAAATAGCACAGCAAGGCTTCCTTCAGACCCAAACTGTACTAAAGAGCAGAATTACAACCTAAAATAATGCAAATGCACCTTAGAGCTGCTGAAGGTGTATTACATAATCTTACAGACAATCCACAATACCCATTTACTCTCCCATGGGTCACCAGATTTTTTTTCCAAAAATACTTGAACACACAAGTTTTTTAATTTTGACCAAGTTTCACTGTTACTGACAATAATTTTAAAACCCTGCAGTCCAAGTCAATGCCATGGCCAGAGGGGATATTAGCTGCTAGACCTCTGATCCCCTGTTTCAATATTTGCTAACATCTTTGTTCATGGGATGTAAAGCAGGTGAGAATGGAAATGGGTATGCACATGGAACAGGCATTATTGCAGAACCAAGAAGCACTGCTGACAGTAGGGGGTCATTTTTTTAGGCACATCTACTTAGGTCATGGAGATAAAGAATTTATTATTATCTAGACAAGAGATGCAGAGCTGATGAAGGTTTTCTACAGCTCAGTCTGCCCCATGTACTGCTGGGGTTTAGGCTTCCTTTCAGCCTCACTTTAGCCAGGAACTGAATGCACCAGAGATGAATTTCTTCTTACACTCAGGTGTTTATTCATTCTTATCTACATTACATTTATTAATTCTTATCTACATCACAGTCTCACAAGCTGTGAGTTCTGCACACCAGCTAACTGAGCACTAAATTGAGTCCTTCTCTGTCTCTACTGTGTCTTTTCAAGGACAAATCATCCAATTATGAAATACCTAAATTATTTTTACTTTAAACCCAATAACTAACTGCTTGTGGTCCACATTGTGGACTTTTCTAACCAATCACAAAAACTGCCCAAACCCATGAAGAAGATGAAGAAGAAAGTGAAAAGAAGGACTCAGACAATGCCTTAACTCCTCCATCTTGGCTCACACACATCACTGTACACTAAAATCTTAAATCTAGGTTTTTCATTCTGTGAGATCACACACTTCTACAAACCACACACCCACAATCTCAGTGCTCTCACTCAATGTTGGAAGCCTGTTCCAAGGCCTCACGTCAAATGTGGTGCTTGCTTGAGGCTCAGCACCTTTTAACACAGAAAACCTTAAATTTTCAGCTTCCATGGTTCCAACAGTGCACCAACCATTGATCTGCCAGTCATGTTCCAGCTGTAGCCTTTTCCCTGGGGATGGCACAGGCCTGACAGCTTGATCTGTGATGCCCAGTTCTCCCTGAGCAACCCTGCTCATTCAGCATTTTAGAGGTTTGGCTCCCTCCAGTCAAAGCCCTGCAGCAGGGGTGACACATCCAAAGCACCAGTCTAACTCTGAGCTTTATGCTGAGGTTTAAATGGAAAAGCCTTTCCTTTGCAAGAGGATGTAGAATTAAAAAATACAAGACACAGGGAAAAATAATGAGGAAAATAAAGCTTGCTAAGAAAGGCAGAGAGAATAAAAATTGAAAGAGAAAACTTCAAGAGAAAGAGAAATTGAAAGAGAAAACTCCTGAGGTATGATGAGGAGGAAAAGCACAGGACAAAGGCCACACAAGCAGGGGTGAGTGAGACCCACTGACAGGGTTTTGGGCCACTGCAGGTTG
This sequence comes from Alaudala cheleensis, assembly GCA_013398995.1. Lineage (NCBI taxonomy): Eukaryota > Metazoa > Chordata > Aves > Passeriformes > Alaudidae > Alaudala > Alaudala cheleensis. The sequence goes on along the minus strand of VWYE01022570.1, from coordinate 132,137 downwards.
CAAAACCAACCACAGCAAAGGGACCTGAGGAAGCACAACCGTGGCTCCTACATTATATAAACACATTATTTGTCAGACTGTGCTGGTAACAAAGCCACAGCTGCACTGCAGCTCTGCTTCACAGAGAAAAGCACAACCACAAATCAGGCCAAGGAATGAGATCTCCTCTAAGTCATGTCAGCAGATCTGAACCCACAGATCCCTCCAGACAGTGTTTATTTTATTATATGATATCAACTCATGACAATGTAGTAATTCACTCACACACCCCTACACTGTCCAACAAAACCTACCAGACATAATGTCACAGTGTTTTCCTCACAAACAGGTACCAAAGGCAGATTTTGTGCAATGGAGAACTAATGGATTTAAACACAAAGCCACAGCACCTGCAAAAAGTAAAGTATGATAGCTTGCCATATGTGCCATATGGGAAGTTTAAGTTCTACCACAACTAATGGCTTAGACAGCTTTTCATCTACAGAAAGACAGCTGCATTCCTAAGTAGGAAAAAGGAGAAATTTCCATATATTTATGCACCACCTTCTACAGGTACACCAAGCCAAAACCTTTTGGCTTCTGCTGCATCCTACAAATGTCAATACAATTTTGCATGATCTATAGATGGGCTGTGCACCAACCTATTTGTAGTAATAAGCTTGAATACAGCCTGCAATGGATACTAGATTAAAATAGGTGAAGGTTTCCTTCAAATAATCCTGGAACCAACCACTGAATCCACATCTATACAGGAAATGAAAGATCTTAGAAAAAGGTATTACAAAGATTTTAATTACACGTGCTCAGGAGAGGTTATTCAGGCACCATGGCACTAAAATGTTTCAAATAACAACCACTAGTGTGTGTCAGGCTGAGGGATTAAAACTATCCTTTTTAAACTCAGAAAGAGTGGTTGTTTCTGATAGGTGACAGCTCACAAACAAATCTTCAACAAAGACCTGAAATTAGGCTAAAAATAAAGCCACTTTTTGCCTGCTTATTTACCTCTTAAATTTTGCTTAAAACAAATAAACTCTGACTGACAACTCAGACTCTCAAAAGGGCATCAAATGAGAAGGCTGAGGAGAGATACTCCTTCTGTAATGAGTTTGCACCACTGTAAAACTAATCCCTCTACAAACAGTGATGTGTTTACTCAACACAGCTATCTCAGCCTTAGGAGCATCTGGAGCTGGCACCACGCTGGCACAACAGGGGCCTGACCCCAAACTGCCTTTTTGCATGTGGCTGCAGTGCCAGTGATGAAATTAATGTTCCTACTTGTATAAAACAGAAATTTAATCTTCACTGCACCTGCAACTGCTTGGGCAGCTTCACCTCTGCACCTTATATAAAATGTTGGCAATAAATCACCAAAAACTTAACTTCACTTTGAACCTCAGCAAAACCTGAAGAGTGAATCCATGTATCACACACATGCACACACATTTCTTTCCATCTGAAACACCAAGATCAGCACTTCTCTGTTCTGCTACAAAGCTGTGCAGCCAAGAGAATAAGAGCTCTTTGAAGCTACGTGAGCAGAACACTTCTGCCAACACATCACCCAGCTAATCAGTGAGTTTATTGAACTTTCCTCTCCATTTCCCTAAGGTGGTTTTGGCTGTGAATTCATCCTTGCAACACATTCCTGAGCCACTGTGAAGCTCCTTGTTCCAAGCTTGCAGAGGTTGCCAAGAACCAAGTGCCTTAAGTGGAACCCTCCTTTGTGAGATGGAACTGAACCAGCACAGGGCAAAATCCTGCCCAAGCACAGTTCCAGCTCCACGAGAATAACAAGAGAGCAGACTGCCACAAGTTAGAGCACAGCATCTGTGAGTGCTCTAAAAACAGCCACAAACCTCTGGAAGCTTCCAAAACTTACACAATCTCCTTTATGCTGCCTCATGTTTACGCTGTGGAGCAAACATTGTCAACTCTGAATGAGCTACAAACAAGGAGCTAAAGTCAAACTGAGCTCAGTTTTGATTGCTTGGCCTCACATCAAGTTTCTGTTGTGTTTAGTTTGTTGCATTCAAAAAGATTAAATAGCTGTCAGAAAACCTCAACAATATAACAGTTCTTCCTATAAACAAAATTAGGCAGCAGGCATCCCACTCACCACACAAAAAGGAATTGAAAAATGTGTATAAAAACATATTATTACAGTGTGATCTGAGTGTTAAAAGTATCCAACAGCAGCATAATGAATAAAACCAGAATGAACACCCTTAAAATCAAAGACTATCTCAAGTTGGAAGGGACCCACCCACAAGGCTCAAGTCCAAGTCCCTGCTCCTCCCAGAAGCACCTAAAACTAAACCATATGTCAACAGTGTAGTTCAGACTCCAATGAACTGGAGAACAAGCTGTGATTAGTAACACAGAGAACAAAATTTTAAAAAATATACTCTTGTAAGTAGCTAAATAGTAGAAAAGTACTTTGAATTATGCTCTCAAGATCTGTCAGACTAATCTTTTCATTACAAGTTCATGTGTGTCTGTTGACTTGTCCATAACCTGCAGGTTCAATATTAAAACTAGAGCAGAGTCTTTGCAAGCAGCAAACATTTAAAAACATGAAAAGCCAGCACTGAAAAACACACACTGCCTTGAGAAACTCAGTTCCAGTTCATCCAGGAGAAAATGTGCTGGTTTTAGGGATGATCAGAGTTCTTTATTAGTGGCTGTCATCACAGCTAATAGAATCAGAAGAGTTTGACTTGCTGTGGGTTTGAACTCTGCCTCAGCTGCAGGACCAACAGCACAAACATGAAGAGCATTGCACTACAGCAGTGCAGCCTTCCAGCCACAACCCATCCTGCATCCAGAGCAGACAACTGACTGCAATTCATTCTAAAAATTATAATTAAATTAGCTCTTCATAACATTTGTCAGTCAAACCTTCAAAATCATAGTTAGTGGGCAGTTTGAGAACTATCACAGTCTCTGTGGGGTTTCATGCACAGCCTGCAGGGACTGAGCTCTCCCAAATTCAGACATCACACTTGCCTCACAATGCTGAGGCAGAGTTCCAGCACACACACAGCAAGATCAGATAATGACTGCAATGTGTTGACAGGAAAATTTACAACAGACACACCATGCCTTTCAAAGGCCCACTAAGGAACAAAGTTGCAATTCTATCAGCCTTGATAAATTCTGGGTTATTTCAGTCAAATCTTTGCTTACAGCTTTTTTTGTTTATATCTGCAAGTGTTACCTGTTTCCATTGCTGGCACAGCAACATGAAATAAAAGACCACCACAACTTATCTAACTGGATGCAGGTAAATTTAGTGTCTAACTCCTCTACTGGTCTAATTAGTGTCCAAAGTCCATTTTTATCTTCATACCACTCTATAAGGACTGAAGGAACACAAAGGGGATCTGCCAGGGAACAAACAAGCTCATCAGCTCAGAGCCCTGTTCCTAGCAAGGACAAATAGCTGGTTTCCTCCCATTAAATTGCAAGGAAATACAGATAAGATAGCTATAAAATACTCATTTACCCAATCTAAATAGTTAAATTCTACTTTAAACTCTGTTGCTGCTGTTTGCTTGCTTACCTGTCTGAAATAACCAAAACACACAAAGTAAATCCAGAAGAGACTGAGGTACATTCTAAAAACCCACCAAAAAAAAGTTTCCACCAGTCACAGCTGTGTTTCTCTTTCTTTCTCAGACCACAGTTCTCAAATGCAAGTTTTTATTAATGTCCATTCAATCACCAAATGCAAATTAAAATTCTTTTCACAACTCCTGTAACAAGGCTACAAATAAAGTAAAGCATTAAAATCTCACCTCCTAAAGCATAGAGCAGCTCTAAAGCTTGCACCATGGACTGTGCAGGGGGTGGCTGTGAAGAGAAAATGTGCATTGATTGAAGTTATCAGCATAGAACATGAGTTCATAGATCTTCCTCCTTTACAAAATCCTTAACTACCTACTCTGTGCTGCAAAATGAAGAAAGAGCTCTCACACCCTTCCTTCTCCACAAATTCAGTGCAAAGGGACTGCAGTCACAATTCTACAGAACCTCACAGTTTGTCTTTTTAGACTTTCCTGACTTCTCAACAATTTTAACATCAAATTCTGGAACATAAATGGTTGTTTCTAAGTGGTCACACATTATTTGCACTGTTGGTTCCCAGGAACACACTTTGCTGCCTGACAGGGGACAGAGCTTTCCAGCTCAGCAGGGCAATGGTGAATGGTTCTGGGGGCTATCACCAAGCCACCTCCTGCTCCCTCCTCAGCCTGAGAGGAATGATAGTTTTGTCTTTACAAACAAGCAGTGGGTCTGCTGCTAGATAAAACCAGCACTGACAGATAAAAGAACCAATGGGAAGATTCCACTGATTGATGAATGGAAAGAAGAGATTTACCTTTACAAACTGTAGGTTTGCTGATCAATGAAATGGGATATTGAAAGATGAAAAACAATGGGGAAAACCCATAAATTCCATAAGAATTAAAAATTAAAAGGGGGTTCTGTGTTAAAGGGGAATCTTAGGCATTAGGCATTGTGGGAAGTCTGTACCACTCAAGTACCTCAGCAAATAGGGAGAGGGAAATGTGGCTGGGAAATGAGGATAAAAAGGAGACTGCAACCTCCAAAATTTGAAAGACCCCAAGGGAAATGCCCCATGGCCTCTCCCTTTATTCAAATAAAGTTACAAGACTCCTCTGTCTCCTTTTTGGACATAAACCTCTGGTATTTGTAGATTAATTTTCCTAACAAGGCCAAGGAAAGGTGACAGGCTTTGGGGACTGAACTCACCAAAAGGAAGGGGAACCTGAGCCTCTGGTGCCTGGATTCACCAAAAGGAAGGGGAACCTGAGCCTTTGGGGCCCGGATTCACCAAAAGGAAAGGGAACCTGAGCCTCTGGTGCCTGGCTTCACACAAAGGAAGGGGAACCTGAGCCTTTGGGGCCCGGCTCCACCAAAAGG
>VWYE01022570.1:37001-127084 GCA_013398995.1 Alaudala cheleensis | reverse complement strand
GCCTGGATTCACCAAAAGGAAAGGGAACCTGAGCCTTTGGTGCCTGGATTCACCAAAAGGAAAGGGAACCTGAGCCTTTGGTGCCTGGATTCACCAAAAGGAAAGGGAACCTGAGCCTTTGGGGCGTGGACTCACCGAAAGGAAGGGGAACCTGAGCACGTTGTCAATGCCCAGAGCCTTGAGCTGCAGGATGACAGGGGCCAGGTTGCTGCGCTGCATCTCCGGCACCGTGCTCTTGGGCAGCTTCTCAAAGTCCTCCTCTGGGGGAGAAAAAACAACTGGGAACTGAGCTTCAGCTGCCATTCTGTACAATCACAACCCACTTCAAGTTTAAATTATCACATATGGATACTTAACAGGTGTTAAAAGATGATCTCTAACCCAAAGATGATTCTTTCTCCAGTTACTGTATTTTGCATTACTTTTATTGAAATAGAAAACCAATGGCTTTGGCTACAATTCTATAGTTCACCCACCCACATTTCAATTTGAAATGTTATAAATTCTTCACAGAAATCTGGAAATGTTTTGTTTCTCTTCTGCTTAATGTTTTTGTCAGAAAATAAAAGGCAGGGTGCAATACTACAAAAAAAGCAGTTTTTAAAGAGACATGGAGAAGTTCCAAAGCAGCATGCTTTCAGTACAAGAACACTATTTTTGTAACTACTCAAACAAATGGAGGTTTGAAATATATATTTAAAATCAAGAATAAGGATGGAAAAACAATTTATTTAACAATATCTTTTTAAAATTGTGTTCACTATAAAGCCCAAGTCTGGAAAAATACTCAATGTAAGGATAAAACCTTTAAACCTTCCACTAACCAACTGTTCTGCAGTAAAAAAAGCACATTCTACAGTATTTTCACCCAAACTATTTTCATTTCTACAGAACCCTTTTCTATCTCAAACATTCCCTAGACAAAGACAGTGCTGTTTCTCTGCTGTTGTTCAATCTGTGCACTTTCTTCTTTTCTTTTTTTTTCTATTTTTCTATTCTTTTTTATTTTTTTCCTCCTTTAAAACACTTCTTAAAGCACTCCCTAGACCAGCTCTTCTGCACACAAAAATATCTTCAGTGGTTTTTACTGGTTTCTCCAGTAAAACACTCACAAAGATGTGCAAGCTTGGGATATTGTACAGCACATATTGTCTCCTGATTCTGACTGGATACATATAAATCCAGACCATAAATCATGGCTTGGTTTAACGTGGCAACTGCTGGCAAGCACATCCACATTTTAAAGGAAAATGCTTCATCTCCAGTGTCTCAGAGCTCCAGTAAAACTAGAGGGGACCTGAAGCCCATCAGCATTGGGAGTGTTCAGCTGCAAAGCTGAGCTCATTAATTTTCTCATTAAGCAGCTGAGAACAGACACTTTGATTGCAGCTCTCTGGACAGGGCAAGGTGGCCAACAGATTTATTTATAACAGCAATTTTTGTGCACTGCCAGGGTCATTAATTCAACGGAAGAATTTGGGGTTGGCAGCTATTCCTAGGAAAAAAAGATACACAAAGTTTTCTCTGAGTTACCAAAAGGATTTCCAGAGCCCTTTTGTTAAATGCAAAGTCTCTGAAGACTTCAGTCAGAGAAGAGAGAACCACTGGTAAGTATTACAAAGTATTATAAGTATTATACTTTTGCTCAGAAACCAAAATCCTTAAAGAACAAACTTTTTAATAAGCTCCCCGCTTTAAGAGCTGCATTAATATTTCATGTTTGCAACTGCTGACTGCCCCATCTGTGCTTGTGACTCACAAAAAGATTCAGTTTCTAACACCAAGCACACAAGAACGAGGTGTTTCTAAACAAGCCCAAGGAACAACAAAGGGAAATTTTCTTCTTTCAATGAGGAACAAACACAGCTTTTTCTCCTTTATCTCTCACTGCAGTCCAAAGCAGAATGCACAGCATTGAGGTGACAGCTGTAGGAACCCTAAAAATCCCCTCAGGGAAATTTCCAGGCTCTGCCCTAAAAAGAGTTTTCTGCCTAGACTGATAGAGAACACTTCCCTCATGGTGCCTTGTACAACCACTGCCAATTTACTCTGAATTGCTTCCCTCATTGGTCACTTCACCCTGCCCACCCCAACTGTCCATCCCTCATCCCCTCTATAGGTTGCTGCCCTTTGCCCTGCCCTTTGTACCACCCCTGTGCCCTCAGACCATTGGCCACTGACCCCCTACTTAACCCATGAGCACCACAGGGGGTGTGCCTTCTGTCCCTGATCCCTTCAGCACGCTGGAATAAACTTCTGCTGGAACATCTCATATAGGAGGCCCTTCCTGCCCTTCCTTCAGCATGTGTGTGTGCATGGACCTGCAATGGCTGCTCTGTGTGTGTGTGTGTGTGTATGCAGGGACCTGCAATGGCTGCTCTGAGCCCTGTGTGTGTGTGTGTGTGTGTGTATGCATGGACCTGCAATGGCTGCTCTGAGCCCTGTGTGTCTGCAGAGACCTGCAGTGGCTGCTCCTGTGGCTCTCTGAGCAGCCTCTGCAGGAGGCCCTTTGGGAAGGCAGCAGCATTGCCCATCGTGCCCCAGCTCTGACCTGTGTAGAGGCGGAAGCATTTCCCGGAGCGGCTGCGCCCGGCGCGCCCCGCCCGCTGCTGGGCCGAGGCCTTGGACACGGGCACCACCACCAGGCACTCGATGGCTGTCTTGGGGTTGTAGGCCCTCAGCTTCACAAAGCCACAGTCGATCACAAAGGAGATGCCCTGCACCGTGATGGAGGTCTCAGCAATGTTGGTGGCAACGATCACCTGCAGGACAGGCACAGAGAGGATCCCGTGAGCTGCCCATCTCAGTGACCCCAGCAGCCAAATACCAGTGAGACACCCCAGCCATGACAGAACACACCCAGGAGCACAAAAAGATACAAGCAGCAGAAGGAGCTGTCAGCTTGAATAAGCCCAGTTTGCACAGCAGTTCTCACAGCTTCACAATCACTTTCTTATTCAAATTTATTCTCTCTTCATAAAAGAGGAGCTTGGCAGTGTTTGCAGAGAAAATCATTGGCAGTGGTTGCAGAGAAAAAGATTAACTGACTGTAGATCAAATGTTCTTATGTAGCAAACAAAGAATATTTTCTTTCTGCTTCTCAGTTACACTGAACTATTCTTTGTACACTGGAATGAGGTGGGGATAGGAGGGGAACAGAGCTGAGTAAGAGTTCCACATTCAGCATTCCTGCAGGGATTCACTTACACGTGTATGACCTAAAATATTAAAAAAATAATTGTTCCCAGACAACAGTGGGAAATCTAATGATTATTTCACCTGAAATTAAAAAGTGAATTTTGAAAGTTAACTGACTAATATCATATCCCAGAGAGAAGTATTTATATGAAATGTTCTTCAATGCCAGATGAACAATTTCACTTGTCAAACTCCAGCAGGTACAAGAATTACAAGTCACCTTGGTGTAGTTTTGTCAGCTTATTTCAGCCCCAACAAAGGGTCTGCATAAGCAGAAAGCACAAATCACATCCAATTATATACTTCTGTGACATTAACTGTCCAAACAAGACTTGCAGATGTCAAAACAAAGCTTTTTTTTTTCCACTAAAATCAAGTAAGTTTGAACTTGTTCCTTACATGAANGTATGACCTAAAATATTAAAAAAATAATTGTTCCCAGACAACAGTGGGAAATCTAATGATTATTTCACCTGAAATTAAAAAGTGAATTTTGAAAGTTAACTGACTAATATATCCCAGAGAGAAGTATTTATATGAAATGTTCTTCAATGCCAGATGAACAATTTCACTTGTCAAACTCCAGCAGGTACAAGAATTACAAGTCACCTTGGTGTAGTTTTGTCAGCTTATTTCAGCCCCAACAAAGGGTCTGCATAAGCAGAAAGCACAAATCACATCCAATTATATACTTCTGTGACATTAACTGTCCAAACAAGACTTGCAGATGTCAAAACAAAGCTTTTTTTTCCCACTAAAATCAAGAAAGTTTGAACTGGTTCCTTAGATGAATACAGCACTTACCCACTCCATCACTAATTTTTCCACTACTGATGGAAAACAGCCATGGACATTTGGATCAGAAAAAGAAAGGAAAAGGTAAAAGCAGAGGAGTTCAGAGTGTAAGAAGCTGCAACTGAATGAAGACAAAGTTGTGTGCAGACATTTAAAAATTGCAGAGTTGATGAGGCAGACAGGAAAGCTGGAACTGACATGTCTAGGAGTGATCAAAGATGGAAAGGGAAGCCAGGGAACATGTTCTTGGCTCCCAGTTTGAAAGCTGACAGGCACTGCTGGGAGATGCAGAAAGCCTCCCTCCAAGCAGCATTTGCAATAGTCCCATGATGTGAACCTGATAAATGCAAGGGTGTGCTGCAGACACCCTGCTGGGTGGTGGCAATGGAGACAGACACAAGAGCTCACCTTCCTGACAGAGTGAGGGACTCTCTCAAACACCTTCAGCTGCTCAGGAGAGGGCAGGCCAGCGTACATGGGCAGGACACGCAGGTGCTTCTTCATGCCGGAGCGAGCCAGGGCCCGAGCCTGCTCTATGAGCATGGAAACCACAGTCTCCACTTCCTCCTGGGGCACACAGTGAGAGGGGAGGCACTTGAACAGCACATTCCTGTCACCCAGACACAGAAACTGCACCAAATTATAGCACTGCAATTATACTTTATTTTGGTTATGTCTAGAACTTAACTATCGTTGCATAAGGTAAAGCTGCTGAACTTTAAACTGGGCTTTGGGTCCTTTTCTTATGAACTATTTCAGTCTCTTATTTGCTAAGGCACTTAAAAATCCTCTACTTATTTAAAACTAAACTTGCATTTCTACCTCATGTCTGTGTGGATTAATGTATTTTTGCTTCTTTGAAGGTTCTAATTCAGTCCTCACATCTCTGAGGACTCCTGGGCCTGTGTGGATTGGGCCTAGAGGGATTTTACATCCTGACACAATTGTCCAAACTTCAGGACTTTGACTAGCTCACTCCATACTGTAATATTTCTAAGATAAATTGCTATTAATAATAAATAAAGCCTTATAAACATGTTTGTGTTCAGTTATTTCAATGTCATATTACAAATATATGAGCAAAATCACAGGGGAAGGACTGAACCAAGCTCAGGGGGAAGCAGGTTAATTTTCCTGTCTATCTCAACTGGTGAGAGCAAAATGGGAGGCCAAAATATTTTGGCACTGCAGAATGCTGTGGGCCTGGATCAGGAATGGCACAGGAACAGCATTGACACCTCTTGCTCAACTTCTTGTTTAATCTCAGCTGTGGCATCTCACTCGTACAGACAGAAAACAAAACGTTCAAAGATTGCCTCATTAAATACTAAAATCATTATTCCAAAATTAAATCAATAAAGAGGAGGATGAATAGCTTTTGAAAATATGCAAGATGTTACTGAAGCTCTTCAAGGTAGCTCCTCACTGGAGAAATGAGTTGCCTCCCATTTGTTCTTCCCAGCTGCAAAGTGAGCTGACAAGCACAAATAGAGCAGAAGAGACCAGTACATTTTGATCTCATGGCAATTTGTTTTTCTGTCAAACCCTTCAGATGTTAAGCCTAACAAATGGAAATTCCATTTGCCTTAACTATTAATGATGACTCACTGTCAGTTTAACAGCTGGGTATGTTTGCACCAGCAAACCACACAATATTCCACTCACTAACAAGGCTGAGAAAATATAGCATTAAATGACAACAACTACCATCCATCACTGGCTTTGATAAATTCAGGCCATAAATTGTCTTCACATCTTTGGGACTGGCCTAATTTTGCTCCCATCAATACAGAAATGTTTGTCATCTTTACTGAGAATAAAGTAAGCACAACTAAGGAAAGCTTCAGGAGACTGAGGCAGCAAAGCTCACAATACAGTACTGTAAAGCAAAAAAGAAACTGCTTATGTCTATACCTGGCCAGTTAAAAATGCCAGTATATCACCATCATTCTCCATCTGGTGAATTTTCATTGTAGTTTCCACAGTTGATTTGATATAGTCAGGAACAGGGCTATGGGGAGAGAAAACAGCAGAGACATGAACAGAAAGACAGGTACAGACTCCTCCCCTGCAGCAGGGACACAGAGAGCAGCTTTGGGACAGCAGAGCTCTAACCTAGACAAAATGATAGCACAGGTGCACAGTGCCAAGACCAGACAGGAACACACCTCTGGAGGTAAAAGATGTCCACTGGAAATGTCCTCCCCTCCACAGTAAGGATCACACTGGTGTCTTTGCTGGGGTCACCTGTATCATTCTGGTTAAAGAAATCCCTGAATTTCTACATTAAAATAAAAACAAACACTGTCAGTTTGACATTGGAATAGGCAGAAAAACCTAAAGTCACAAAGAAGTTAACTTACTACTACTTGGGTGTTTACTTCATCAATTTGATAGTGCCAATTAAAAAATGTGAAAATTTGATTTTGTTGCCTTCTATTCCGTCTGGGGTTCAGACATTTAGCACAGAGAGTGCTGCATGTTTATTACTTTGAGAAGTAAAAATTGGAAATAAAATTAATTATATCAGGTGATACATTTGGAAAAAGAAGATAAAGACACTTTGAACTGGATCTATCGCATTAGCAAAGTCACAGCTAAGAGGAACTTAGAAATAATTGGTGCACAAAGGTTTGTATAAGACCTGCATATTCTCATCCACTTTTGGATGAGTGAGTACATTTTACAGCCCTTACTGAACACCAAGATCTCACTTTGTAAAAGCAGTTAGGCATGATTTATTAAAGTTTTTGATTTATGCATTGTGAGACACCTTCATAAATTTAGATTTATTGCCATGAAATATTTTCAATAAATAACAGCAAAAGATGGAACTTAAGAACCCATATAATTCATCTCAACTTTTATGAGCATTGTAGAGATAACCATCAACTCTCTGTATCAAAAATGTTTCTGTAGCCACACCAATCATTTTGCCCATATTAACTCATTTTAGATGAACTGTCATCTCTTTGAAATGTGGTTTCTGACATTGTAACGTACAGAATATACAGCAGTGCAAACACTCCCCAAGCACAGAACATTCATGGCATAAGGTACTGGTCACTGAGGGCAACCTCCCTGTGCCCACATCTTCAGTGACATGTGCAAGCTCTCACCACCACATCTTACTGAGCACAGGGCAGTTAGGAAAAGTGGAGAAGAGGAATGAACATGATATAGGAGATGGAATAGCTGCCATATGAGGAGAGACTGAAAAGGCTGTGCTTGGGGAGCACAAGGTTGAGAAGACAGAATCAAAGGTGATAATTTAAATGTAAAAGTGATTTTGGGATTTGTTTTTATTTTAAACACAAATCCCCAGTACAAGAACTGGGAGATCCCTGATGAAACTAATAGGTTTGAAAGAATTAAACTGAGTACTTGATTACATAGCAGGTGGCAAACTCCTGAAAATGGCTCATGGTGTCCTGGAGACTTGCAGATTCACAGACAAATTAACAAACAGCAGGTCCATGAACACACAGTAGAGGGAAACAGCAGGAAGGTGCTGACTGATATCTGTACTACAACTACTGCAGATGCTGAGGCAGCTCAGAGACAGCAGACCCACAGCAGGGGCACAGGCTCACGTGCTCTCCCTAAACAGCATCTCCTGTTGCTGCTGCTACAGGCAGAACACAGGGCTGGGTGAAACACTGCTCAGCTCTAGGAGAGTTCCTCTTCTGTTCCTACCCAAAATTAAATTAATGATGTTTTTACTAAGTTTATGTAAGTGTCCACAGGCCACAAGTCAATCAAGGATCTAGTAAGATCTCACTGAAATGAAATCTATTCATTTATCACTTATTTTTACTTGTCTACAGTTGCCTCAGATTATCTATCAGCAAAATTGAGCTAAATCAATGCCTCTTAATAAATTAAGCCAAGAGAACATATTTTTATAAAGAATATAAATAAGGAGGAAAAAAGATATCAATACATAAAAAGCAGATTCATACTTAAATTCACATCCAAAGCAGTTTGCTAACAGAACATGAAAACCAAGCAGGGTACCTGAACTACAGCAGATTTTTTCCTGCCACCACTCAAGCAGCACAGAGGATAAGCTGCACACAAACAGCAGTGGAGCTGCCACCCAATGTGACTTCATTTCAAGCCAAATCCTGAGCTGTACCTCTGCATCCAAGGTGGCTGAAGCCACGATCAGGCGAAGATCCCCACGCTTCTTCTGAACCTGGGAGAGACCAACAGCACCCAGAGTTAAAGCTGCTCTCTGAAACACAAGCCTAGAACCAAGACTCACAGAGTCCAGATTAACAGAAAGNAAAAATGCCAGTATATCACCATCATTCTCCATCTGGTGAATTTTCATTGTAGTTTCCACAGTTGATTTGATATAGTCAGGAACAGGGCTATGGGGAGAGAAAACAGCAGAGACATGAACAGAAAGACAGGTACAGACTCCCCCCCTGCAGCAGGGACACAGAGAGCAGCTTTGGGACAGCAGAGCTCTAACCTAGACAAAATGATAGCACAGGAGCACAGTGCCAAGACCAGACAGGAACACACCTCTGGAGGTAAAAGATGTCCACTGGAAATGTCCTCCCCTCCACAGTAAGGATCACACTGGTGTCTTTGCTGGGGTCACCTGTATCATTCTGGTTAAAGAAATCCCTGAATTTCTACATTAAAATAAAAACAAACACTGTCAGTTTGACATTGGAATAGGCAGAAAAACCTAAAGTCACAAAGAAGTTAACTTACTACTACTTGGGTGTTTACTTCATCAATTTGACAGTGCCAATTAAAAAATGTGAAAGTTTGATTTTGTTGCCTTCCATTCCGTCTGGGGTTCAGACATTTAGCACAGAGAGTGCTGCATGTTTATTACTTTGAGAAGTAAAAATTGGAAATAAAATTAATTATATCAGGTGATACATTTGGAAAAAGAAGATAAAGACACTTTGAACTGGATCTATCACATTAGCAAAGTCACAGCTAAGAGGAACTTAGAAATAATTGGTGCACAAAGGTTTGTGTAAGGCCTGCATATTCTCATCCACTTTTGGATGAGTGAGTACATTTTACAGCCCTTACTGAACACCAAGATCTCACTTTGTAAAAGCAGTTAGGCATGATTTATTAAAGTTTTTGATTTATGCATTGTGAGACACCTTCATAAATTTAGATTTATTGCCATGAAATATTTTCAATAAATAACAGCAAAAGATGGAACTTAAGAACCCATATAATTCATCTCAACTTTTATGAGCATTGTAGAGATAACCATCAACTCTCTGTATCAAAAATGTTTCTGTAGCCACACCAATCATTTTGCCCATATTAACTCATTTTAGATGAACTGTCATCTCTTTGAAATGTGGTTTCTGACATTGTAACGTACAGAATATACAGCAGTGCAAACACTCCCCAAGCACAGAACATTCATGGCATAAGGTACTGGTCACTGAGGGCAACCTCCCTGTGCCCACATCTTCAGTGACATGTGCAAGCTCTCACCACCACATCTTACTGAGCACAGGGCAGTTAGGAAAAGTGGAGAAGAGGAATGAACATGATATAGGAGATGGAATAGCTGCCATATGAGGAGAGACTGAAAAGGCTGTGCTTGGGGAGCACAAGGTTGAGAAGACAGAATCAAAGGTGATAATTTAAATGTAAAAGTGATTTTGGGATTTGTTTTTATTTTAAACACAAATCCCCAGTACAAGAACTGGGAGATCCCTGATGAAACTAATAGGTTTGAAAGAATTAAACTGAGTACTTGATTACATAGCAGGTGGCAAACTCCTGAAAATGGCTCATGGTGTCCTGGAGACTTGCAGATTCACAGACAAATTAACAAACAGCAGGTCCATGAACACACAGTAGAGGGAAACAGCAGGAAGGTGCTGACTGATATCTGTACTACAACTACTGCAGATGCTGAGGCAGCTCAGAGACAGCAGACCCACAGCAGGGGCACAGGCTCACGTGCTCTCCCTAAACAGCATCTCCTGTTGCTGCTGCTACAGGCAGAACACAGGGCTGGGTGAAACACTGCTCAGCTCTAGGAGAGTTCCTCTTCTGTTCCTACCCAAAATTAAATTAATGATGTTTTTACTAAGTTTACATAAGTGTCGACAGGCCACAAGTCAATCCAGGATCNACACAAGCCTAGAACCAAGACTCACAGAGTCCAGATTAACAGAAAGCTCTCTGTAAAACTGCTTTACTACAAGACAGATAATGAATGAAGCAGCCATATCACCCCACAGGTGTAAGAACCTGATGACTGTTTGGAGTTTTATGTATTTATTTTAAGGGAATCCAGTCAGTTATTTCAATTTACTCTTAATTTCTGATGGGGGTCAGATCTTTAGTAGGTTGAAAGTCAGCAACAAGCCCCTATCAGATCACTTCACATGATCAGCAGCAGCAGAATCAACAGTGTATTTTTGGTACTACCAGCTAAGGAGAGATTTCAGCATCAGAGGGAAGAAACAGAGGATCCTGAATGTCAGATGAGCAAAGCAAATAGCTGGGTACGTAGAATAGGCTGCAGGATAAATGAGGAAGCAGCAATCACACTCCCTAAATGAGGAAGCAGCAATCACACTCCCTCAATTACCAGCCATCAGGATCAGGGGCTGAATGAGAAGGATGGAAATTAAAACAGTTACAGAGAACTGCATTAAAATTACCAAATTAAAGTCACAGAATTACAGTGAATTAAAAAAGAATTACCTTTTTTAGTAAGCCAATGGCAATGTCTGTATAAAGAGTCCTTTCATGAGCTTCATCCAGCATGAGGACACTGGGAAAAAGCAGAAAAAAAAGTAAGGTTTCAGAAATTACCTGACACTAGAATCAGTGTCTCCCTGTCTTCTAGAAATCATTATTTGAAATCTGCTGCTGGACTGTTAGTGTTCACAGCCACTTACAGAACTGAGGAAATTAAAAAACTAGCAGCAATGGAGCAGGGAGAAAAATGTACCTGCCATCACATGGGACATGCACAGTGTTCTCTATTCAGGCTAGTTTTTGGAAAGGGGTAGAAGAAAACAAGTCTATGTTACTGTACTGCATGGATTTTCTGGATATCAGAAAAGCCTGTTTGTTGTTGATTTTTTTTATTAGTGTAAGCAAGAAAAAATAATTTAAAATTAGGAAATGAAACAATTCAGACTCTAAAAGTCCCCCTTAGCTTTTGTCTCAAAGCTACAGCATCAAATCCTGATGGTTTTGGTGTTGCAATAATCAACTAACAACAATATGTTGTTGCTAAAACATGTTGTTTTACAACATAAAGAAGTCAGACTTCTACAATAATTTTCACTTTTTTGCTATTTAATTTATAATAGCCACTAATAACTTCTAAAACTGCTATCATAATAGCTTGAAAAAAGCAGGTTTTTACCAAATTGCACTTCAGCAAGCACTCATTACATGTTTTCTTACCTGTATCTTGTTAATAAAGGATCAGCCATCATTTCCCTCACCAGCATACCATCAGTTAGAAACTAGAAGTGAATGAAAAAAAAAAGGTAAAAAAAATCCTTATCATACAGTCTCAACTAACTGTGATTTTTAAAGATGATTTTCTAGGCTTTTGCCTGAGTATTTCCTTGCCTTTAATTTTCTAATGATCTATGAAATTAGACTGTGACTGAAACCATGGTCTTGAACTAAGCAAGAATTTATGGTAAACCCCTCCAAATTTCCAACTCTAAATGAATGATCATGCTTAAAAAAAATAAATTAATCTCTATTTAATGAACAAATATTTCCATTTCTTTCACTGTAATAGGAACACCAGCCTCTGGAAAAAAAAAATCACAAAGCAAATTGCCCCATTCATCATCACTGCTATTCCAGCACAACTACAGCAAATCCTCTTCTGCAGGAACACAAGCAACACTAACATTGCTCACAGCACTGAAGAACAGCTGCAAAGTTGCTATTTAATCCACCAAATTATCTCTCAGCCTACTCATCTTGGGTTTTATCTGTGCTTTTAATCAAAAGCTATTTTTAGGGGAGGATACTTTTGATCTGTGATTCACTGCAGCCTTTTCTTTGACTTTGAGTGACACCCAGGTCACACCAGCATTGTACCAGCAGCTGGCCATACTTTGAAATTGTCCTCTAGATTTAAAATGGTGCTTGTCACACTATCAGAATAGAGCAGGTACTCCTTTTATTAAGGTTTGGATTGCTAAAGCCATTTCAAGCACAATTTTGGGGCACCCACCCAGGAAGCTGAAATGTTACCTATTCTCTTGACT
The DNA here is from genome assembly GCA_013398995.1 of Alaudala cheleensis. Classification (NCBI taxonomy): domain Eukaryota; kingdom Metazoa; phylum Chordata; class Aves; order Passeriformes; family Alaudidae; genus Alaudala; species Alaudala cheleensis. The sequence continues at coordinate 114,839 of VWYE01022570.1, read as the reverse complement.
GGCCATCACAAGGTTCTCATTAATTTTGTAAAAGTACTCAAATCCCTTCAGAGTAACCACACAGTGTTGGTGTTTCACCTTGATTCTGGTAGCCTGAGGGTCTGTGCAGTCGTCGAACCGGATACAATATCCAACCTCGTGTCCCAGCACTGCCCCTCTCTCATCAGCAACCCGGCCTGCAACCTGAGAAAAGACATCCTCACAGGCAAGGAACAGCTCAGCACACTCCAGCCCTGTGTCATCACAAGCCACAAGGATATCTAAAGACATAATAAAAGTGCACAATACATAAACTAATCCCTGTTGAATTCTGTAGTGGTTTCACGTTCGTTAATTTTGATTTCCCAGCCAATGCAGCAATTAATGTGGTGGTTTAAATGTTTTCTTCTGCTGTGAGATAGGATTAGGAGAAGCAAAGCAAGCTCAAACTTAAAAGATATAAAGATAGGTTTATTCATACATACTAGGTCCTTACAGGGAACTGCTTCCTCTTTAACTAAAACCAAGCTGTGCTAACCCACAACAAAATCCAACAGCAACTTACTGTCAGTCATTTGAGTGACACTCTAACCCACACCTACAGGCAGTGAATTCATGATTTCAGTTGGAATCTTATCACCCCACCACTTTCAGCCCAAGAATTCAGGATAATTGTCAGTCTGGGTGATGCAAGCAGAAGGTCAGGAATTTCTAAACTATGCCTTGTACCTTTGCAGCTACCTGTCTTTATTCCTAACAATCCCCATGCTCTAGATGGGAGAGCAGATAAGTCACCTATTAAAATAAAGTATCTTTTTCAGTTCAAGACAAAGCAATAAATCATCAGTTATATTTCTCATCTCCTGTAACAGCCACAGTCCAGGCAGTCTGCAGCAACAGCCTCAAAGAAAAACCCTGCTGTGTGCATGTACTAAGCCTGGATGGAATAATCTTTCTATTTTAGGCTGAAAAATGACGCATTAAGACATGAAAGAGAAAAGAGAAGTGAGTTTGCTGTGAGAAATCATTGCAGCACTCCCAACATCTCCTGTAGAACTTGTGCTCTGTCAGCTGGATGCCCTATGAAGGAGAAAAGGGAGGACACTGCAGGCAGACTGCCCAAAGCACAAGATGCAGAGCACTGCTAGAGCCTGTTCCCTTAACCAAACTGGACCTGGTCAAAGAATACTGGAATCCACAGTTTTATTGAGGCACACATTGGTATGTTGATACCATTGACTGCATTACAGAGAACAGGCAAAATGAGGGCTATAAAATGGCACCTCAGTTCTCTCTATAAACAGAATGGTGCAGCAGAAACTTCACCCAAGTCAGTGCCTGGCAAGCAGCTGTGAAGACAAAGAAGCACTGGATGCTTTCAGTGCATGCTGCTTCCAGAGTTGAGAAGTCACTGCCCTCAGCATCTCTCTTTCCCCCTCACAGCACACCCAGATGATGTTATGCTCTCCAAGACAGAATATGTATATGCAAAAATTTCTAACAATAGAACTGTTTCTTCTTCAGCCTGACATTTTTACAAGGGGAAACCAAAAAACCCACACCCAATAACAACAACAAAAAAACAAACACAGAAACAAAGATTTAAAAACTAGTTATTAATTGCTAGGAAGAGGTACACAACCTCTTGTTTCTTCCACTGCTTGCAGAACTATATGCAGACTTACATCACTGTTTCACCTTGTGAAAGAAGTTGAGGGTCACACAAGCACAGTTCTAGTCCTGAGTCAATTACAGCTCAGCCCTAACTTCCATACACAGTTCTGCTGACATCAGTCAATTTTACTTCAAAGCTTCTACATCTGCAGTTCTGGAATGCTGGAATGTTTGGCCAGACCTAATCAGGTTGAATTCAGTGTGTAACACCAGCAGCTCTTAGAGAAAGATAAGCAGGAACATCTATTCATTCAGGAGCTCGTGCAGATTCCTGCTGTTCAGCAAAAGCTGCTGATAAACTGGAGTTGTGATGGCAACAGTGGGAAGTGGGGACACTCACTGAGACAGCAGCGACCCGGCGAGGCTGTGTCACCCCAACAACTCTTCCTTCTGCTGTCCAGCCAGCTTCTGCCAGGTACTGTGGGGACAAGAGACACACTGCTCAGGCTGAGGTTACACCAAGGTGTTAGCTCCTCACACTATGTGTTTTTACCTGGTTCTGCTCAGTATCCCATGTAAAATCCCCCTGACTGCCTGATTTTACCAACCTAAACAGACACTTACTTGTGGAATCTGCGTTGATTTCCCACATCCTGTTTCCCCAATAATCACCAGAGTCTGGTAGTTCTCCACTAGGTAAAGTATGTGATTTCTTAGCTGAAAGAGAAGATAGCACTTAAATATAAAAAACAGATTGTACAAAAATAAGAGAGCAATTAAAATTACTATATTTACATATCTGGCAGACACAGTAACTTCTCCTTACATGGAGTTCACTGCCAAAAGCTGAACAATCCTTTAAAATCTATAAATGACATGTACAGCATATAGTAAATAACACACATCAACAAAGCCCTTAGAACTGTCAGTTACAGTTGTCAAACAGTACAATAAATTCCAATAAATAGAGAGCAAAGTCACGAAATTAATATTTATGTTGCAAAGTGATTTTATACTGCTTATTCAAAAAAAAAAAAAAAAAACAAGACATAAGAACCAGACATCACACAGCACATTTAGTATTTCAAAAAGAACTTCTGTACCTTAAAAACAGGCAGCTTTTGCCTTTGCTGTTCAATGGAGAGGGAAGCATACGGGTTGTAGATAACAGTCACAGCACTGCTCTCAGCAGGGCTCTGCCTCTCCTCCGAGACACTGACACCAGGACCTTCTGAGCCTGCACAACAGGAGGGAATTGTAACTGCAACAATACACTTCCGCCTGGTGTGTCACCATACAGCCAAAATAAACATGCTTCATACAAACAGGGATCATGGGTGGCAGTATATTAACAAAAACAAACAAGTTTCCTGTGAAAGCAATTGAAATATTACCTGACAATAAACAAGGGATAAACCCCTCACTTCAGCTCTGAACTTACCTCACGAACTGAAACTTAATTTATTCCTGCTGGAAATTATCACAAAACTACTGGCAACTGAAACTGTGGAATCATACAAGTGAACTAGAAACAAAAATTCATCTCAATAACAGAATGTGTCATCTCCAGCTGCAGATTCAACCGGGAAAGTCTGAGAGCAAAGAGGATTGTCCTTTTTTGTAGGATTTCCTTGCTTGCACTTCTCCCACTGATAAAAGGTTAGTCCTTTTCACAGCTGCCAAGCAGTTCTACCACAAATCAATAATTACTGTCATTGTTTCCAAGGCTTCTCCAGTGAGTTGCTCTCCCTGGTGTTAATCACAGTTATTCCCAGCCATGGGCAGGATTTTGCTCCTCCCTCAGAACTCCTTGAGATTCCCCTGAGCATTTCATATCCCCTTGAGACCCCCGCAAAGGGCAACACACCCACCCCACAGCCCACCCAGTCCAACCCCTCTCCTGCCACCCCACACGGGGCAGCACCCAGCTGGAGCCACAAACACCCCCTGGGCTTTGGCAGCGAGGGGACAGCCATTTCCCCACTGTCCTCACTGAACCATCAAGGTTGGAAAAGACCTTCAAGATCATCCAGTCCAACCATGAACCCTGCACCACCTCTGTAATCCCTAAACCACATCACCCCGCACCAGACTCAGACGCCTCTTGAAAACCCTCAGGGATGGGGACTCCACCACCTCCCCGGGCAAATTATTCCAATACCTGATCACCCGAACAGTGAAATAAAAAATTAAAACAGCTATTGGAAATCTCCCGTGCCTCAGTTTCAGGCCATTTCCCCGGTTTTCTCACGCAGACCCGACAGAACAGACCGGCTCCCACCTCAGCACTCCTCCTGGCAGGGAGTTGGAGGGAGCGATGAGGTCACCCCTAAGCTCCGCTTCTGGGGATTAACAAACCCAGCTCCCCTCACCGCTCCTCATAAAACATGTTCTCCAATCCTTTTAGAGCGTTGCTGTCCTTCACTGTTAATGCTCTAGAGACCCCGAAGAGCCGAGGGGGGCAGCGCCGCCAGCTTTCGCCGCACCCCTCACCACCGTCAGGCAGCTCGCAGCTCTGTCCCGCACACCCCTCACCACGGCCAGCAGGGCTCCATTCCCCGCCTCCCTCACGGCGGCCAGCCCGCGGCGGGGCTCCATCCCCCTCATCCCGCACCCCCGCATCCCTCACCCGGCTTCCAAAACTTCACCGGCCCCACGGGCGCCGCCATCTTGGGGTGAGAGGGCGGCCGGAAGCGGCGCGCGGCGCCCACGTGACGCGGCCGCGTTGCCATGGAGACCGCGCCCCCCCGCGGGGCAGTGACGGAGGTTTCCCGCCAATTACAGCCCCGCCCCCCTCCCCTCACAGCCCTCAGGTCCGCGGGGTCGCGGCCCGGGGACAGCCGGGTCACTGCCGGCACTCGGTAACCTCCAGTGACCGCAAACTGCCCTGCGAGTGGGCACTTTGGCAGTGGGTGTCCGAGGAATAGTGGATTGTAAGGGAATAAGGTGCAAATTGGGATCGGGCGAAGCCCTGTTCTGGGGGAGATGTGGCTGCCCCATCCCTGGCAGTGTCCGAGGCCAGCTTGGACGGGGCTTGGAGCGGCCTGGGACAGTGGAAGGTGTCCCTGCCATGGCAGGGGTGGGATGAGATGGGTTTTAAGGTCGTTTCCAATCCAACCCATCCTGTGGTCACCTGGGGAGCACATAGGATTTAATGGGTTGAAAGATCGCTGTCCAAATGAGTCCCTGCTCATTAACTAGCGCCGATTCCTTCTCCAGGGAAGGATGCCTCCACACCACCCATGCCACAGCTGCTGCTCATTCAGGCAGATGAAGGATAAGAAGAGAAATTATCACACTCATAGTGAATAGATGCAGCTGTGCCCCATCTCAGGCTACTTACAGCATGTTTAAAGCACAAACACACCCATGAAAGCCCATGGAAGTTACTACTGAATCAAACTTAATGTAGGCTATGAGTTAATTAAGTAGGAGCTAAAGGAAGTAAAAAAAATAGAAAGCACAAACTGCTTCTAGTAAGTTTAGCAATACTGTTATATAGTCATGCTTATGGGAAAATAAAAATCTAATCACATCTTTTATTATTATAACTTCCCATGCTAGCAGTGCAGTTATGGTGATTAACACAAACTGCACCTCACAACACTCTACCTCCTACTTGTTGTGCTGAGTAACAAGTATGTAAATAACCTCATGTAAAAGAGGTTATTAAGTTATAATTATGATGTTCTTAAAGTTCTAAGTATATGCTTCAATGTACTTTTGTTATGAAGTCCATACTATCAAAAATAAACACAACTCACAGTATTTTGTATCATCAATATATTAGTAATTGCTGAGAAAAACTCCCACGTGGAAAGAGCTGCCTATTAAAGTAATGACATGAATAACAAAGTGGAAAATCCTTGAGAAAATATATACAGATAATTATTATGAAAATAAGATTGCACAAACAGTATTTTTGCATAGAGTCCAACACTGTATGGGGTTTGCCTTTATGGAAAATACAGCTAAGAATAAAAATACATACTTTAAACTTCTTTACAACTGTATGGAAGTTAATGGTACAAAGCTATAAACTATTGAATATTTACAGGTTAGGAGAGCCAGAATGATTACAGAAACTATTGAATATTTACAGATTAGGAGAGCCAGAATGATTACATTACCATGATTATAAGTGCAGAAGAAAGCCCAGGTTAGTTGCATACTAACCAGTACATTTTTGCAATGTCCATTTTTGTCCAGGCTGATGTTACCTTGCTGCTGTTTAGCTGACACCCATGTGAAATTCCCCTGCCAAGTTTTAACCTTCCCCTCTGAAGCCCAGAACCCACAAGACACTCTCACAAGCGCATACCCGAGTACTTTGCAGTAGAAGAGCCACAAGAACAATTAAGAAATGGTAAAACTTTGTTTTGACTAATGAATATCTGCACTGGCAGGCTGCTGGAACTTCACTAGCTCAATGTGCAGCTGTTTGGGAAAATAGCTAATTCATTTGAGGGTGTTTTCTTTCCCTCCAGAAATGAATAGATTAAAAAATAATAATAAAAAAAATTAGCTTCCAAAAGGCCTTTAAATGGTTCTGTTGCTGGCTTCTGTGTAATTGCATTTCTGGTGGAATCAGGAGTTTTGTGAAAGGGCAGCAGCCTCACAGATTTCAGATCTACTCAGCTTTTCCCACAAAGTCAGACAGCAGCAGCAGCCACAAAGAAAACAAGAAGTCTGATAATGCCAAGGAATTGGTCTCATTTGGCTCTCCTACAAACACAGTGGGTCCTTTAGAACATATCCCTTGCACACATTTATTGCATGATGTCCAGCAATCCAAACAGTCTACTACAAAGGCCATTTGAAATTCAGTCACTGCAAAGCCTTGTTTGCTGACACATGAGCTCGTTCTGCCTGCCAGCATAGCTTTGTATGAAGAAAATGTAACATTTGAGGAGGAACAGTGTGGTACTGACCTACTGGTTTCTAGATCAGGGTTACTCCTGTGTCATGAACCAGAGGGTGGAGAGTTTGTACAACACAAGACCAAGACTGATTTCAGAGCCTGCTTTCATCTCGGAATAGACTTTCAAGCAAGATTAATTTCAATACCTAGATTTCTTTAAAAAAAAAAGGGGGGGTTGAGCTACTGACCTATGACACTGCCAACCCATCAGCTTAAAACATCCATGAACAGGTTGAGAAAGGAAAATTTAACAGAATAGTAGAAGTCAATAATGGCTTTATAGTATTCTTCAAACAAAGCCACAATTCCAGTTTCACCTTCTCTCAGTGTGAGGTTTCTTTCCCAGCTGCCCTCACAAACACACTGCAAAACAGAGCTGGACAAGGATGGACAGACATGGTTCCTGAGGTTCTGCTTCTTGCTCTGCATGGACATGCAGTTCATCTGTCTATGATCCAGTGTGGCCTCATAACCAGGGAGCCATTCCTCTTAGTCAGCGGGGGAGAGGTGTGCATGGTGTTCTTTGGGCTGTGCACGGCCTCCCTGGAGGCGTGCAGCCAGCTCCTCTTCCTCTTCAGATCTCCTACAAACGCTCTCAGATACAAAAATTCCATCCTCAGGAAGTGCTCCCTGCTCATGTCTCTGGAAGCCACTGTTATCCTGAACAGCTGGTCCCACACCCTGCTCTTCTTGCAGCTGGAAAACTCTTTGAGGTCGACAGGCTTTGAGCGTGAGTGGAGAATCCGAAATTCCAGGTCAAAGTGCGCAACTGCGGGGCCTGACAGGATCAAAATGTTACTGCTGTTCAGCTTCCCATCTGTCCACGTAAAACTAGCAAAGGAAGAGTGAGAACATCATGAGTTAATTCAAAATAATCAGGAAAGAAAGTATCCACTGAAAATTCACCTTCATCACATTTAGTTATGTTGTTCTTACAACCCAACTGATGAGCAGTGGGCTCTTTTAAATATAAATGTTGGTCATAAAATCTGACAAGGAAAGCAATTGTGCAGCATTACTGGTTTTATTTTCCATGGAGGGAAATCATGTAAAGCAAGAGAAAGAAATTGGCACTTGCCTGTAGGAGCCTGTTGTCACTCTAATGCCATCAATTAACATGAACTTTTCCCGGACCTTCCCAATGATTTTGGCTCCCGACCTGGTGCAGTAGGTGCTCCCCGTGATCACCCGAACCCTGATCAGCTGTTAACGACACAGCAGGAGTCAGTAGGCTGCAGAGCTCAGTGACTGCATTCAAACGAGTCACACAGCAACAGCCATCCCTGATGAACTGTACTCTGGCACAAGAGTCACCCACCACGAACCAAATGAGGATTTTGTCTTGTTTTTGTACACAAAGAGGTGGCATTAAGGGGCAAACCCATAAACTGACTGTGAAGAACGTTACTGTGAAAGTTCCTGTCACCTAATCATCAGGATCCAAATTCCACACACTCCTGAGAACCTGCTTCTCCCTCAGCCTTCAAAGTCTTGGCAAGCCCAAGCAACTCCAGTCATGCTTTAGGAATTGGACATTCCTCCTGCATTTCCTTGAACATTCAATTAGTATTTGTGCTCAGAAAGCAGCTCTAACATCCAATTACAAAGGTTTCAGATTTTCTATTATTGCTGTCTTATGGAAGAATTGTTAAATCTTCCAAGATAGAGCTGGAGCTACTTAACACCCATTTTAACTTGTGGCAGCAGGTGTAATAATTTCTTCTTATGACAGCTCAAAGATTATAGTCCTAAGAGGATCAGTTCTCTACCCTTAGAAATATGACAAAACTCACCTTTTCCTGCTCAAGGTCAACTTCCAGATCCTTGCACATTTTTAGAAAGTGGGAAAATGAAGACTGATCTAGAAGGATATACACTTTAACTTGCCGTTGGCTACAGGCTTCCAAGAGGTCTGTGAAGATATCAGTATCTGTGAAGGAATCCATAACCAGGGCAATCATCTGAAACGAGTTTCAGAAGAAACCATTAGGCTGTTTCCACAGCATTGCAAGGGAGATAGCACAGGAGAAAATTGACTTTCAAATGGAATATTCTTTCAAATTGAATATTCCCCTGCCTTTTTTTCAGCTAGTTATGGAACGTGGTACAGTCTTCTGTAATGCAGAGTATTCTTGCTCACCCTGAGATAGAACTAGACCACTGTTTTTGCCCTGTGTTAGGCAAATTTGATCTCTTNTCCTAAACAAGAAATTTGATCTCTTCCTAAACAAGAGGTTGTTTTGTTTTTTTCTTGAGAATAGATGTGTTTTCCTCAAAAGCATTGCCAGAAGAAAAAGGTGAGCTTACTTCCAATGCTACAGTTCTCCAGTCTTTCAACTTCTCAAATATGAAAAGAAACAGCAAGAAAAGCCGAAACCACTGGTGTCTGACTGCTCTTGGCATCTCACCTCTCTGTTTCAGATAAAAGTCAGGTTCATCTTCACCTTATTATTCAGATTCTCAATTTCAAGTCAAGATCTGAGTAAAACATCCCTTGAGAGCCAGCTCCTACCCTCACAGATCTTCCCCACGGGCCAAACCCCGGGGTTTGCCATGGATCCTCTGCGGGATGGGGAAGCAACGGCTGTTTCAGAGAGCCGGGAATGGGCTCGGGATGTATCGCTCACGGTGCCAACTCCCTGAGGGAGCCTAGCGGCACCCAGAGAGCCCGGGCTCGGTTTACAGCAGTATGGGGTGGGAAAAGCTGGCAAATAATGAACCTGTTTAAAAAATAACTACAAAACACGGTGGAAAAGGCATAAGGCAATACAAACCAGCAGAGTAATTAAAACTTGAAGGTTATCTAGGAGTAAGCAGAGGGGGGAAGGACGAGGCGGCCCCGGGAAGNCGCTGCGCCTCGCTGTAGGGCCCGGCCGGCGGCGGCCAGCGCCCCGAGCCCTCCTCCAGACACTGCGACGCGTTGGCCATGGCCGGAGCGCCCCGGCGCTGCGCCGGCTCTTTATAGCGCACACGGGCTCCTCCGCACCTCCCGCCTGGCTCCGCTCCTCCCGGCCGCTCGCCCACGGGACAGTCACGGGTGGCACAGCCTTCCCCACGCCCAGGGAAGCGCCCGCAGAAGCGGCGAGCTCTACAGAGGAAGGATTAGCCCAGCCCTGATCAAAAGGCTGCTCCTAAGGTTGGAGAGGGCAAATGGCCCCTGCAGGAAACACCGAGCCCCGACGAAGTTACTTAGTCACCTCGATTTAAAATGCCAGATAAACAGAAAACAAAGCTCAGCGATGATCAGATGAAAACCCCATGGCAAAAAGGAGTTTATTTGTAAACTGTTTCTTGTTCCTGTTAGAGTACCTTAACAGCTGCACAGTATAATTAAGTTAAAAAGCACACAGAACCACCAAGGTAATTTTACGTACATTCAAGAGCTCTTAAAAATACAACTCAATATTGGCTTTGACGGTGGAATCTTGGCTCCTTCCCCGCAGCTTGGTTTGCTGCCAGTGTTCCAGATCCAGAATCAAGCAATGAAGTATCTTATCACTTTGAACAAGTGCAGACAGAACTTTTTTTCCCCACCTTCAGCTTTAGTGAAGGAGAGGCTGCTTTGAAATCCAAGTGATAAAAGTAGCTAAGCCTCTTTGTCCATAGAGATTTCAGACAGAAATGCCAGTTAGTTACTCTCAACACTTGCAGCCTTTTTTGAGTTATGGATGATTTTATTCATTCATCCAGTATTTAAGCCAACAGTTGAAATGTGCCATCTACTGGACACACATGCCCCTAAATAAAACACATAACCAGACTCTTGACTTGATTTGGCAGAATTCAGTGTGGTTGGTCAATGGAGTACTGAGATGCAGGTCTAAATTAAAACAATTCAGGTCAGATCTGAGCAGCACACACTGCTCAGGTAAGAGACCCAGCAAGCACAGACATGCACAGAAATCTGCAGACAGTCAGATAAAGGCACTGCAAAGCAATCAGACCTCAGGTCCACTCAATACTGGAAGTATTTAAAAAACTAGTGTAGCACTTCAGCTCCCCAAATCAAATCAGTAGTGGAAAAATGATAGAGCAGGAAAGAGTATTTCAGACAGCACAGTTAAAAAGAGAAAAATGTTGATTCAACTCCTACAGTTACCTGTAAATTAACATTACCCAACATAACCCATAACATTCCGTAGTGCATTTGTCAGTTTGCTTTTGAACAGGGGCTTTGTCACATGCCCTCAGTGATTGTCTCACCTCGGAGTTCACTGCAAAGAAAGAAGCACATACACATACATATATATCTCTAAAGAGATATACAAAGAGCACGATCAAACTAAAGGGCTAGTTAGCTCTTTCTGTTTCAGAAGGCTTAAACAAATGAAAGACAATACAGTTGAAGACAACCTGCAACTGTTCCAACAGACTCTTTGCAACTTTAGTGTAAGAGTAACATATATATCACAGAAGTTAGAATAAAGTCAGTCTTTGGAAAAGCTGATTCCTCTCCTGTCAAAGATAAAGTAGAAATAAAAGCCAGTATTGGAAGAAGATTTAGAATTCATTGGTATAAGATAGATCTCCAAAGCCACTCTGAGCAAGTTCAGTGTGACTCACATTTTTCCAAGTTTACATAAATTACAACTGGGGCATTAGCAAGCCCAGAAAGCAGTAACAAATTCAGTTTTGAGGTTAAATACTCAGAATTAAAACGATCTTCACCACTAATGCATCCAAGAAGAACCCGTAAGTAGTTACTATATAATACCTCCTTTTCATCACTTACATTGCATAGTATAAAACAAAGTGCTGGAGAGTGGTGTACACGTGCATTAACAAAGTGAAAGTGCTGGATGGAAGTGGAAGAATCTTCAGGTACAACTTGAGGCTGGGGTTTGTGTGCAGTGTGGTCAGGGCAGGAGTCATTTATTGAGGGCAAAGAGCGAGGCGTGGCGGAGGCTGCGCAGGCTGGCGCTGATGTCCCGCCGGTGCTTCAGGCTGCCCCCGCCCGGGTACTGGCCCATGGAGCTGGCAGGGACACGGCCCCGCCGGGACAGCAGGTCCACCATGTGGCTCAGCTTCGACCTGATGGTGGAGTAGTGCAACTGCCTCTCTTTGTGCAGCTTCCGGAAATACTGTGCCCTGTGACTACTGGAATAGTCAAAGGACCGGAGAGAGGATATTGAGCCTGTAGAGCTTGCAAGAGAGCACTGGGATGATGATGAAGACAATGATAGACTAGAACTGGATACAGCCTTTCCAGGCAGAAAATATTCTTCTCTTGACAACTTTCTGGGAAGGAGGGGTGTTTCTGTGCCCTCCTCTTGCTTTGTCTGTGTCATTGCAGTCTTCAGCAGAATTGATGTCTGAGTGGCTGTCACTCTGGCTGTGACAGAAGCCTGAGTGCTGCTGTCTGCTGTGGCAGTGCTGGCCTGAGTGGCTGCATTATGTTTGCTCACAGCTGCCATCTCTTCCCACGGGCCAGTTTGAGTGGATGCACTTTTCTGTTCCACTGTGGCCATTTGATTGCTGAACAACTCCTCTTCACACAGGCAAGAATGCCCCAGGTTACAAAGCTTTCCTGCAGGAGTATATTCAGTCTGATCTGTTTTTTCCAGCAATTTCTTTGGAGTGCTAGACAGTCTGGCAAATTCTGCTCTCAGGTTGCCTTCCACAGTATATTCTTTAGAGGGTTCTGCTCTGGTCAGCAGGTGATCAAACATGCCACTGTTCCTGCAGCTGGACGGTCGCTTTGGGCTGATGGGCAGTGACTGGGCATAAAGGATCCTGAACTGGAGGTCAAAGTGTTCAACCACTTGACCTGACAACACCAACAAGTTGCTGCTGTTCAGCTTCCCATCAGACCATGTGAAGCTGTTGAAAAGGAACCAACACTCACAGTTACTCTCCAGTGCATTTCAACAATACAGCTACAGACATCAAGACTTAAAAATGAAGGTAAGATAAGAAGCCAACAGATTATTAATTTCTGCAGGAAGAACTCTATTTAGCCATGGCCAAGCTCTCTGCTAGCAACAAGTTGTGTAAACTAGTTTTCCAAAGGTGTTTTCAGATTTGTGTCAGCCCCCATTTGACTCAGCGAGTCCATGTGCCATGGGCACTCATTAACCCTGGGCAAACAGCAAAGTCAATACATCCTTGTGCAGCAAATCCCCATTTCTCCAGCTTCACTGGGCACCAGCAGACCCCAATACTTGCCTGTAGGAGCCTGTTGCCACTCTAATGCCATCAATCAACATGAACTTCTCCTTGGCTTTGCCAACAATTTTGGCACCTGACCTCATGTAGTACGTGCTCCCTGTGAGAGTTCGAACTCTCATCATCTGGTTCAGGAAAGAAAGGAAAAAAGTAACATCAAATTTAAGTTAATTTCAAAAAACTTTTCATCATCAATTCTACTGAAAAGCAGCTATGCACAGTATGGAAGATAGGAACAAAATGAACTTTTTTATACATACAGTCTATATATGAGAGTTTTCAGTCACACAGTGCTAAATTGCTGTTAGATTAGGTGAGAACAGTCAATTCCAATTAATTACTGCCCAGGAAGGCAGGAGTGTTTTTCCCTTTCCAGAGAAACTTCTAGTGCAGTGAACATAAGCCTATCCAAGCCAAGCCATAACACAGCCATGTCCATTTATCCAGCTAAGCAAATCACCTGGCTCACATCATCCAAACCCTTTTAAAAGAAAGTGTTAGGAAAGAAAGCAGATAGCAGAGCTGTACCACCCTTCAGCTTCCCACGTTTCTGTTTTCCTTAGCAAGCAGTTCCTTGAGCCAAAGAATAAAGCTATTTAAATATTGCAAAATTAAATCCCTGAAAATTGCTGCATCCTCAGGCCAGAGATCCCAGTGCACATCATGGTTGTAGCTCCTACATATGGACACCAACAGGTTGCTTTAGCCTTTCAAGGCAGTCTGATGCTTTATAGGAAGGTTTCTCTGATATGCATAAACTGTACTACAGAAATAAAAACAAACCACACTGACCCCAATTCAGTACTTACACTTTCCTGCTCAGGACAAACTCCCAAATTGTTGCACATTTCCAAGAAATGGGGTACACAGTCCTGGTCAAGCAGGATGTAGACAGGGACCTGGCGGTTGTTATAGGCATCCTGAAGGTCACTGAAGATCTCAGTGTCTGTGAAGGAATCCATCACAAGGGCAATCACCTGCAAGGAAAGTCACAACACTTACTCCAGGGATTTATTTTACACAAGGCCACTGCCTTCCCCAGCCATTTTCTCCTGCTGCTATCATCAGGGCCTCATGCACATTTCCTTGTCCTGCTGCACAAGCCCTGGCAAGTTATAAAATATTTCTGTATTCCCACAACACTCCTGTAAATTCATTGTGCCCCAGCATGCAGAGCATGGGCCTGGAGAGGTTTTTCCTCTGTCTGCTGCTTTTGTTCACTCTCACATCCTCCTTTCCTACACAATCCCCTGTAATGTGGCCAAACTGGGGAAGCTGTCACAGTGGAATCTGGACTCCAGACAAACCATCTCCACTCCTGTTCTCCCAGTGTTTCAAGCAGCTGCAGGAGAATTACCTCAAATGGCCTCCTTGCTGTCAGATCTCACAAACCCCAGCTGATTTCCAGACTCTTCCTGGTTTCTATCCCTTGCCTCCACAGGAAATCCCTCCACTCACCCAACAGTTCTTTCAAAAAGGCAAATCCTAAGATGGGACTATCACATTTATGAACCATCTCTCCAGCTAATTCAGAGCCACGTCCCACACTGATTTGGGAGTTCTCACCCTTCAAAACCACTTCTGTGTAGGGACACAAAGGCATAAAGGATTCATCTTTATGACTGAGTTTTCCACTTTTCTATTAAACCAGCTAAAAACCAATGATAATACAGCCACTGTGGGTACCTGGCACCTGCCCTTATCACACGGAGGCTGCTGCAGCACACCCAAGGTGCATAAGCATGCAACACAGCTGCTCTGTGTGTGGCATGGCCTGTACTCACAGGAAACCTTTCCCACAGGAACAGGCTGAGCTCTGCTTTCCCACCTCTGTCCTGCTCCCTAAGGGGCTGGTTCTGACACATAACATGCACAAGCACATGGCTATTTCTAGATAAAGTTACTTTATGTTGGTGCTTCTTGTTTGTGTCCTGAGCTTCTTGCCACCCAATCACTTGTCTAAGTACTGAAGAAGATTAAAAAAAACAGTAAGATGCTTTGGATAAGATCAGACAAGTAAGAAAACCACCCCTGAAAACAAAACAATTCACACTAAATCCTTGGGAACACTGATGCCTTCATATGACAGCTCAATTCACAGCACCTTCAAGTTCTAGTCCCAGAATCAGCAGCTGAAAAAGAAATAGTTTTGCCCAAAATGTTTAGAGGAAAGAGAGAAAACTCATTTCTCTACTCATCCATTCAGGATAACAAGGATAAGATTGCAGCAGTCACTTGAACTAACTGCAGCAATTAGGGAAGAAATTGTGCAGCATCTGAAGTTTTCCCAGTCTTCACATTAACTTGGGGAACTCAGAAAGGATTGAGAAGTATCACACAGAATCTGACAGTCAGTAAATTTTGGGTGTCAGAAATGTCCGTTTATATCCACAGAAGCACTCCCTGGATCACGCACAGCCACCAATGGGGCAGGAGCAGCTTGCCTCGCTCTTGCTCAGTGCGAGGGAAGGTGTTTGTCAGGATGCTGCAAGGAGCAATGTTACAAACAAGCGCAGCTTTTGGGGGGAATAAATGTCTATGGTGTTTGCTCGAGTTACCAGATTGGTCTCATATACCTGCAGGGATTATTTGAGAACAGAGCTTCCCCTGTGACCGTTTCTGGCAAGGAGCCCATCGTTCGTGTCATCCTCACACCCTCGCTACGCTTCTGCCCTCGGAAGGGAGGAGAGGCTGGGCTCGGTTGCAGATTCAGGGTGTGCCGTGCACGTTACACAAAGACACAGGGGTTGCTTCATCTGGCCACCCAAAAAGGAAGCTACCATTTAAATTTTAGCTGAGCCAATGGAATGGCTGCTAAGGAGAAGGGTGGTTCCCGGCCCGGGATTACAATTGGAGGCTATAAACTCCAGGAATGCAGTGAGTTACAGCGAACAGTTACAAGGTACTGCGCCACGTGGTTTTCAAGCCAAGCTGTGCATGAGAATAAAAGCGTCCACTCCCGTAGGAGGAAAGCCCGGTCAAAAGCAGTTCTGTAGTCACTTGGGGGCAATCAGTGAGCTAAGGAAGGGATGTACAATCATGGTGTTATATCTATAGGTAACCTTCCTTTATAGAAGCGGCTTTTCCTTTAAAGGATGGTGGGACGTTTCTGCAAGCGAACCTGTCTGGCAGAGCACATCACTGGGGAATCCTGAACAGGAGACCTTTTGCTCCGAGTGAAAGCAGGATGAGCTGGATACAGCGGCTGTGCTGGCCACGGCAGCAGCGCTGCGGGACGGAGAGCTCTTGGCACATCACCTCCAGAGCACCCGGGAAAGGGAGGGCTCGCAGATGGGGCCAAGACAGTGTCACATTTCTGTATTTTCGAGTTTGTCCTTCTTAATGAGACACTGTCTACTCGACAAGGGTTTTAAAGCCACTTGGCTTTGCTCGGTATCCCATGGCGACACTTAGCGGTGCCGGTGCCGATTTTTGATGCGCTCGCAGACCCAGGGGAGAGGGGCCCCGCGCAGGGCAGGGAGCGGGGCGCTGCCCGGGCACTCACTCACCTGTCGGGCGGAGCGGATCTGCCGCCGCACCGCCTCCTTGCAGCCGTAGATGCTGTCCCCGCAGCCGGGCTGGAAATGCGCCTCGACGCGCGTCAGCCCGCGGAAGGCGCCGCTGGCGAAGCCCGGCCAGCCCAGCTCCAGCGCCGGCGGCTCCAGGTCCGAGCGCTCGGGGAAGTAGGTGAGCGACGAGGCGTCGAGCGAAGCGCCGGCCACCGGCTCCGGGTCCGCGGCGGGCGGCAGCGCGGCCCGAGCGATGTCCTGCACCTCGGGCTCCGACAGGAAGGGCGGCAGCTGCTCCCGCCGCAGGAAAGCCCGCAGCGCCTCGGGGCCGCCCGCCACCAGCTCCTCCAGCGCCAGGCGCTGCGCCTCGCTGTAGGGCCCGCCCGCCGGCGGCCAGCGCCCCGAGCCCTCCTCCAGACACTGCGATGCGTTGGCCATGGCCGGAGCGTGGGGCCGAGCCCGCCGGGCGCTTTATGGCGAGTTTGAATCCAAACAGCGCGGCCGCCGCTGGCGCCTTCCCCGCCCCGCGCCGCCGTTGGCTCCGGCAGCGCCGCACCGCCTCCCCCGGGCGGGAGCGGGACACACTTCCGCGCCTGGGACAGCCTGGGACTGCCTTGTGCCAAGCCCTGCTGGCCTCCAGTGGACCTCCCCAGGTGGGACCGGACTGCCCTGCCCTGTCCCGAGCCCTGCCGGCCTCCAGTAGAGCTCCCCGGCTGGGAAAGCCCTGCTCCGAGCCCCCCGGCCTTCAAAAGGGCGGGCAGGGACCGCGGAACTTTCGCCCTGAACAGAATCAAACCCCTCCGAGCAGGGCGCTCATAATGAAATGATGAGTGCTAACAAATGCTGGCGCTAAAGCCTCGAACACCCCCACGGAAGGCAGACACAGCTTTGGCTTTTCCAGCTTGTCTCCAGCTCCAGCTGTCGCCGCTTCAGAGAATCGCGGGATATTCTGTGCTGGAAGGGATCCCCAGACTCATCAAAGTGCAATTTCCAGCCGAGCACAGGGCAGCACCAAGAGTGCAACCATGGCCCTGAGAGCACTGTCCAAACATTTGAAACAAAACTTACACCCTCCCACTGCCTGGATTTCCTCTTCTAGACATCCCCTGACTGTAGACAGCTGAGAGGCAGAGATATTTGACAGAGTGCCAAAACTTAAATCAATTTAAAAAAAAAATCAGTAGCATTTTTGTATTATTAAAAGAAATTTAATATAATTTTTAAATTAAAAAATTCAATCTCTCTATTAAAGACACTGAGTCAGGTGCTAATACTGTCAAACATACGCTTTTGGCATGAGTTTTACATAAAGTTTAAGATTTTATGCATTGCTTCAACATGTTAAGAAACCATCTTCATACTTACAGTAGCAATAAAGTCAATTCCATACAATATCAAATATCCTTTTTTAAAAAAAAGTTTTAAATATATTAGACTCTGATTGCCAAAATGCCATTTTATACACAAAGCTGCTAATACAATATACAGTTCTTACATTATTTTTTTTCTTCACATAAAATACATTTCATCAAGTTTAATCTGTACATCATTTACTACTAATCAATGGAATTACAAGTTATTGCAGAAGGCTTGCCATCATCTCTCACTGTCCTGTACACTGCCTGTACCAGGGTTAGCCACACTCCTGCAACCTCACACTGCAATCTAAAGGCTGAAGACAGAGTGGTGGCAATGCTAAGGCTGCATCTGCACTGTTAAAAACCCGTATCTCCCCTCCAGCTGCGGGGGGAGATCATTGCATTGGTGTAGCTTTGGGTATCTCGGGCAGAGTCTCCTCTACTACAGCTTCCATGGCTGAAATACAGCAACGTGTTCCAGGTCAGAATTGTGCCATGGCAGATGTTGCCTGAAGAGCCCAGTGGTGCTTGAATTGCGTGAGGGAACTGAGAAGTCATTACCAGTTTGGCCAACATGGAAACAGAATAAAGGTGGAGAACAGCCAGGGAGAACTGTTCTGTTGCACAGCCATGGGCAAAACAAAACAAAAATTCTGCTGTAACAGGCAAGACTTTGCTGCTGCAAGGGTGTTCTGGATTCTGCCTGTACAGAACTGACACACCAAAGCAGTCAACAAGATTTGTTAAAATCCAGTGAAGCCCCTGTGCATTTCCTTTCTGTATATTTAGGAAAAGAGAAATAGCAATCATGAGAGAAATTGAAAGAGCAATAATAATTTAAAATGTCAATGTCTGGCATGCTCTGAACTGTTATCCTCTTGCAAAAGGCTCCAAGTTAAAGATCAGCAAGAACTGAGAGACACAAACCTTCCAGAGATGAGTTACCTTTAGCAAGTATAAGGCACAGAAATAACCCAGGTGTAGGGAGAAACCTTCAGCAGACAGATAACAGTTCATCCATGGCTCACTGGAGACCAGAGCTATTGCTTTCTCAGGATGTTCCCTTTGCCATGGTAACTGATTTCGTTTCAGCAGGGATGATGTGGGTAATCAGAGCTCCAAGACTGAAGAAAAGAAGGACACTAGACATAAGTTGTAATGACATCTGGGAGCTTTTATGGGATTTCAACCCCATGAAGTAAGACCCTGCTCAGTAAATTTGAGAATTCACTGCCTCCACTGAGTATTGCACTGAGTCATTATTGCTATTGCCCTGCCAAGCTCTTCTCCTTCTGTACCAGGAGTTCCTCATCCAGGTGGCTCTTCAACCACACCTCCAGGATGGCACAGAATCACATCAGCTAGAGTCAGTTCTTCCCAAAATTGGGAGGGTTTTAAGATTCAGGAGCACCAAAGAAGTGAAATTAGGTGGGCTGAAATCACATCACGTGGTATATGAAACACAGATCCAGGTCTGATTTCAAACAGATCCCAGCAATGGGACTTAAGCCCTTATTCAGCATTTCAGTGCTGGGGCTTCCTTGGCTGAGCTCACTAAAGCACTGACATTGTTTTGAAAGACACCTTTTTCTCCATCTAACAAATTTCTTCCAACATGGAATGCAAAGCTGCTCTCATCAACCACTTAATTTGTTAGAAACAGCACAAATTCAGCACACAGGAAAATGTGAGAAGGAAGGGTTATTCTTGTGCAGCTCTACCTGCAACAGACCTGTCAGCACATTCACATTCTCAGATCTTTGCACAGTCTCTATGAACAACTACAACCTTTGGCTCACTGGTAACTGAACTGGGCCTTGAATCTGTAATTAGATATTTATTGATCTTAAATCCATTCAGTACATCATAAAAACCTCAAATGCTCCTCTAATAAACTAAGATATGCCAGTCACAACATGATTTCTAGGTTCTACAGCTTTTTAGCCATATTAAGATCCAATGAAACAGCCAAGTGCCCTCTGCTCTGTACCTCACAGCTCTCCTCTGGGATGGCCTTTAAAGCAGATACCAAAACTCCTCTGTTGTTGTAACACAGCTAAATGTTACAGTGAAAAGTGTTATTCCTAGAGGTAGGCTGCTACAATGCCCATGTAAGAGAATCTGAGTGGTTTTTATTCCACCAAAAGCCTGTTTTTCTCCACAAAACAGATCACCAGAAGCAAGTTAACTATCCACCTTAGAGAATCCCTCTTCCCAGACCTACAACCAACAGTTCTGCCAGTGCTCCACAGGCAGTGACCATTATATCCCACATGTCACCACACAGAAGCATGAATCCATTCCAGGCCATTCTTCATCAGCCCTCCAGCTCATGCCCTGGTGCAACTCCAGCCCAAAGCCCATGGTAGGTAAATACTTGGCAAGGCTGTGAAACATATCCTGCAAGATTTATTTAATGCCTCTTACCATTAATAACTCTCCTGGCTGATTAAGAAAGGATTATATTTGATCAGACACCACTAGACTTCACAGCTAGGATGATGAGTTCCCAGAGTTTTACTTATGTGAAATACCAATGGAAGCCAAAAAGCTGTTTGTCTAAAATGGGCTGGTTTCCTGCAGTTTTAATGTGTTAATGGCTCATGAAAGCTACCCTCAAACTACTTTACACCACTGCATTCAGTGATCTCCTTTTCATTTCCTTGGAATCAGGCAGGGTTCAATACACTTGCTAGCACAAAGTTGCTCTGAGAAGGAAAAGGGCCCTACTCCTCCTTTGCTGGGAGGGAAGGCAACATCTGGGCCCAAATTTTGCACCATATACAACCTAGTAGATAGCGGCACCAAAATTTGTTAGAGTTCTCATTAGGATGGGTGTGGAGAGACAAACCTCACCCCCACGGGAGAAGAGAGGCACCTGAAAGGTCATGTCCCCTGTTCTGTGATAGCCAGGCCACACTTGGTGTTATCCCAGAATTATTTACTCAAGATAATCAGAAGATTCCTTGTTAACACACAGATGCAGTACAGTCTTTCCAATTACCATATCATCCTCTTACTACTAGAGAATGACTTTAAAAATCCCTTAAGGTCAAGCACAAGAAGTATTTCCTAGTCCTATAATTAGCATATGTTTCAACAATGGGGGAGCCCAGCTTCTCTGAATGCTTCCAACTCTGCCTTTAGCAGAATTGGGGTTTGAAGTGAACCAGATCAACTGCTACCACTTTCTAGTCTGCACCTAAAACTGGTGAGGAAAGAGAATTCTATTTTCACAGAATTCAAACCATTCAGTGGTCAGCCTGGCACCTCACAGGTCCCAAAGTGTCTTCTGCACAGTGTGGCAGTGGTGGTGACAACACAGCCACCTCTGCTGCCTCAGGGAGCCCAGAGCCCTGCATGGGGATGTCTCCAGCCCCAGCAATGGGGAGATTTCATGGGGGCAGAGGGCAGCACTTAACAGTCACTGGCAGCCTCAGTGAACGTTTTATAGCCTAGGAAAAAGTTAAGGCTGTGAGGATCCCCACAGAGGGGGAGTCCATGTGAAGGGAAATATTGATGTCTAACAGGTGCCAGATAAAAGGAAGATGGGTGGAAGCTGCATTTGCTATTGCTTGGCTGAAGCACAACTACATGAGCTGGATTAAACCCACTGACAGCTTACAGAGACCCAAACAGGTTTATGTCTTCAGAGTTTGGAATTTAAGCTGCCCAAGAAGACACATATTCATGCAGGCAAACAGTTACGTGTGTGAGAGAGGAGTTAAAGATTTACAGTAACTTCTTAGATACAACTGAAGTGTGGCCAGTTCCTCAGAGCTGTCCCACACTCCTCTCACCTCCCCCAGGTACACAAAGCCTGAACTCGCTGCAAAGCCAGTGCCAAACCCCCAGGGTACCCCGTGTTTGCCAGGGGGGCTGTGAGAGCTCACATGAACTGCACCAAGACAAGGAGTTGGTGCTGCAGCTGCTCCACAGCAGAGAGGCTTTGTTAGATCCTGATGGTGTCAGGCAACTCCCACAGACACAGAGGCATTTGAACCTTCCTCTGCCAGCTGCTACCCACTGCTGACAGCTCCAGCAAGGGAGCTGGGAAACAGAAGAAAACCCTCCTGCTGCAGTGTTTAACTACCACAGCAATGGGTAAAGTTACTCCTCAGCCAAAGACTGCAGGCCAATGCAAGTGTTGTCACATCTATGGGATCAGAAACACTTTCATGGTGTTCCCAGGTTACTGGTGGCAAGCCTTTCCTTCCCTTCCCTCCTGAGCACTGTGGTTCTGGAAATGCAGAAAAAATCAGAACACAAAGCATGTTGCCCCCAGTATCTGTGTTGAGCATACAGAGTAAACAAACATAATCAATAGGAAAGTGAGATCAACAAAAGTCTTCTTAGTTTTAACAAATTAAAGAGTCTAAATAGTACAAATAAGGTTTTTTTTTAAATTACTTATCCCAATATAGACCTTTGTCAGTATTTTATTGCAGTAAAATTCTATTGCCAGGGCCCCTTTATTGCAACATCAGTTTTAAAGCCTATTGAGTGAAGCCTGTTCCAGGAAAAGTTCTGCTTCAAACCCGATGGCAGTCTGCAGTGACGAGCTGACAGGAGCAGAACAGGAGGCAGCCAGTGCACAGTTTGTGATGGGGAGCTGTCACTGCAAGGAGGGAACACCTTGCAAACTTCCTAAGTGCAGCCTCTGTGCTTGCTTGTTTCTCTGGCCCAGGAAGTGCTGGATCCAGCAGTGTGGAAAACAGCTCTGTCCACTCTTGCAAACCTCCTGTGGGGGCTGACCTCCCCTCCAGGATATGGGCATCACCCAAGAGTGACAACAGGTCTGAACTGTCACCTTCCAGCTGCTCTTACTGCAAGAGGCTCAGACACAAAGGTTTGAATTCAGATCCTTTCTTTGTTCCAAGGCATCTCATGACTTCCCAGGGATGGGGAGGCAGCACACCATACCTTCTTCCCCAGGGAGCAAGACTAAGGAGACTTTTGACATCATACTGATGTGCATCCCTTCCTCTCCTAAGAGCCTTGCTCCACCTCCATTACTCATCCAGCTGCAGTGGAAATGACTGGCAGGGTAAAGTACAATTCCAGATGAACAAGGCTGCCACAGTCAGGATGTCCATAACCAAATTCTCCCTTTGGAATGCAAACAACCTGGCCAATAGATCCAACCAGCCCACCCACGTCTCGCTTCCTCAGGGCTGAGACACAGAGCACACTAGGAAATCCTGCAGCACCCGTGCACCTTCTCCTCCATTTCCTCCATGGGAGCTTTGAATTTCAGCAGGGGTGGGTCACCACTGGACACTGTGTAATACACTGAGGTCCCATTGGAGCTGTAGGGAGAAGTCCTGGACTCGATAAGGTGCGACTTGGCCTCTCCCACGTGCTCGGGCAGCCCAGCCATGGCCGTGCTGAAGTGGGTGCTGAGGAAGGGGTGCTGCAGGAGCTTGGCCGCCGCCCGCTGCCGCTTCAGTTCCGACAGCGTCTGCGGGCTGTGCTCCTTGTAGGGCCCCCAGAGCTGCGGGGCCTCGGGCAGGGCGGGGCCGCCGTAGGGCAGCACGGGCCCGGGGGCAGCCTCGGGCTCGGCGTGCATGCTCCAAACGTCCCCGTTGGAAAAGGGGTACTGGTAGGGGCTGGCAGAGGCCATCAGTCCGTTCTGCAGAGGCATCTCCGTGTCACACTGCGTGCTTTTGTTCGCCAGCTCCGGCAGGAGGGAGGAGTTCTCCAGCACTGAGTTCTGCAATGAGACAGGAAAGAGCATTTTCCTCCATTCCCTATCCAACAGGCTCTAGCTGGTATTTTTCAAAACAGCAACTTATTTTCTTTGGTTCTCCCCTCTCTGTCCCAAAATTACTAAATTACACTTAAAGCTTAACCACTGAGCTGCACGAACACCCCCAGTTTTCTTAGAAGCAGACATTTGGGATCTATCCAAACCACCACTGCAGACCTAGTCTGGCTCTGCCAAGCTAACCACGATGCTGACAGCACCATGCTGGAGCTATGCATGGAACAGCACAGAGACAGCACCACGCTGGTGCCCAGAAACTGCTTCAAAGTCCTATTCAGCAGGTCTGAGTAGAGACAGTAACTTCTTTCTTCCTGTTCATCCCTGTGACAACCTCCTAAACCTGCTCACACTCAGCCTTTCCACAGGTGCTGCAGCACAAACACTTGTGAAAAATGGATTTGTAGAGAATTCTCCAAGCCTGAAAGAGAGCTCACAAAGTGTGCATCTGTATGCAAACCTTGATATAGAAAACCTTGCTCACTTAGAAAAGCCATGGAATAGGACAGACTGTTAAGAGAGAAATGGAACTGGAAACAAGCTTTAAAGGATGACCTTGCAAATAGGACTAGATACTCTGGAGAAATAGAACTATGAAAGATGCATGATACCCATGAGGGGCAGTTTTAGATGATTTGCTTTAAAGAAGTAACAACACTGTGTGGCAAAAGGTGATAGGCCAAGAAACAGTTATAATGTATTGCAATTAGGAAATAATTTGCTTCTGATTGTAACATCTGCACTGTCTCACCCTTCAACATGAGACTGAAAATGGAATTAAAGTTTTTAAAACCCATCTTAGTTGCCCCATATCTGGTTCAGTATAAGGGAATATTCCAGCATACACTGAATTCCCCCACTAATGCTGTGAGCCCCAGCCAGAAACTGTTTCCCAAAACAGGACATGGAACTAAAACTTGGAAGGCCTCACACACACACAAAAATAATATGCTTGTCTATATAATGTGACAATAACTTAATTAAAAACAAGTAACTGCAAAGCAAGTTTACAATTCTTTTGTGCTCACCAGTTTGTGAGCTTTAGAATGAAAGGCACACACTATTTTTTGGAGCATCCTGGTTCATTTTTACCTCAAAGCTATATAATGCAGCTGTAAATCCAAAACAGGCTTTCACTTGAGTGGGACACCCCACTCAAAAGTTTATACCAAACTTTGGCTTACACCTGGTGGATGAGGTCCACAAACTTTTCAGCCACCTTCCACCCACTGCTACTGAACCTGCACCACCAGCCCCCCTCAGTGACCCCGGGAAAGAGAGAGATTCCTTACAGGGTCTGTATTCTCCTGGTCAGACCGAGTCTCCCCAATTTCTCCCACGAGACCTGAGTTTCTTCCTTCTTCTGCTGCCCCCAGCTGCTGCCACACCATGGCCTCCTTCTCACACTCCTTCCTGTAGAGGTTGGTCCGGTCCGAGAGGCTGGCCCTCCTCACCACCTTCCTGTGGGACAATCAGAGCTGTCAGCAGGACAGGACATTTCCTCTTAGCCTGGAGCTCTTCTCACCTCCTCCTCCTCCTCCTCACACAGCCTGTCCCTCTGGAATGGATGGTGGATTCAGCTTCCTGGCACCCACACAAAGTGAAGGCACTGGCGTGGATGCTGAAGGTGGGAGGAATTTTAAGAAGCTCTAAAGTGGCACTGCAGATCTGTGTTAGAGCTGATGCAGGTCACCTAATGGACCTATTCTGCAACCAGGGGAGTAAATGTAGAGGGAAGTGGCCCACAGGCTGTTCAGGGAGCTTTGTGGTGTGCAGGACTGCTCTGGTGTCCAGTAAACATCTTACACAGACCTCTGCAAACTGTGTCTCAGCACTGCATCCTGGCCATGGGACATACCACTGAAAAGCTCCAGTTAATCCACTTGAAGCACTGATTTTCCAACACCAGTTCAGTGGTTTAACAGGGTAAATTCTCACCATTTGGTCCTGTACTCAGGGCAGGTCTTAAACCACACCAGCACTAAACCATTTCCCCCCCAAGAATTAACAGCTCTTCCTAGTGAAAAGGCCACTCTTCAAAGGAGCTCTGCTTTCAGCCACCAAAGTGAGCCACTGCCTTTCAGGAGTTCATTCAGAAAGGACAGAAGGGTTGTTCCCACTGACCTCAGGTGCTCTGCAACCACCCCTGGGTGCCAGGACAGTGCCCTGGGAGGCCAAGCCAGTGCCCTGAGTGGCCAGGCCAGTGCCCTGAGTGGCCAGGCCAGTGCCCTGGGAGGCCAGGCCAGTGTCCTGAGTGGCCAGACCAGTGCCCTGGGTGGCCAGGCCAGTGCCCTAGGTGCCAGGCCAGTGCCCCAGTGAGCTGCATGCTCAGCACAACTCACCCCCGGCTGCCTGTGCTGGAGGTCCTGCGGCTCAGGGAGGATTTGTGCCTCATCTGAGACTTCATGATCACATCGTGTTTGTGTTTCAGCTCCAGAAGCAGCACTTTGAATTCTTCCTCTTCACAGAGATCTACAGCACACACAGAGCAAGCCCTTTGTCAGACAGTTCTCATTAGCACCACGTTACTAATTGAGCTTTCCCAGTTACACACCCGGGCCTTAGGGCTGTTTACAACAGCAGGGATACCCCAAGCACCAGGAATAACATAGGAAGCACACAGCAGGAAGACTTGGTGCTTGGGAAATGCCTTCTTCTTTCTTTTTATGAGTAGGAAGAAGCATTTTCTGTAGTAGAGTAGGTGCTTCAAAACTTCAGTCCCAGTTAAAGAAATTTCAACTTTGATTCCAAAAAGATACCTAAAATATTATGTCAGTGCTTCTGAAAGTACCATTGAGGACTCCAGCCATTTCTTAGCCATTTCTTTCTTTAAGCTTCATAAACTCACCTATTGGCATCTCATCCAAAGATGTCCTGGCACTCAAACTAGCCCCATGGGACACGAGCAATTCAGCCATCTGCATCTAAAGAATGGAAAGAAAGCCAAGATAATAGAGGTATTTTAGATAATTTAGGCTTTCCTCCCTAAAACTGAAAGGTTGGAATAAGATGAGAGGCAATGGCACACAGGTGCAACTCGCCTCAAGTAACTCTGGTGTGTGTGTGTGATGTTAAACACTTGTTCCCCCCATCCATCTGCACAGGCTCTGCCTGAAACTTCTCACCAAGCAGCTCTTTTTGGAGCCCATGGGATCTCCTCTGATGCTGTCCAGAGAGCCCAGCCCCAGCACAGATTTACTCCATTTGCAGAGTACTCCACAGCTTGTCCAGGCAGAAAGAAATGCCACCCTCACACATGGCACTTAGAGTGAAATCCTTACCTGTCCCCAGAAAGCAGCAGCATGCAGAGGTTCCCAGCCATCCCAGTCCTTGACATCCAGGCTTGCCCCCTGGTCCAGAAGCACTTCAGCTGCATGCAGATAACCATTGGCTGCAGCTATATGCAGCTAGGAGATAAGGAACAGAGCATGAGCCACCTGCAAGGACCATGAATGGTCTCACACACTGAGCTTCAGAGGATTTTCTAGGATAATGTTGGAGCCTAGAGCTGGGCAAGCAGCACATTCCACACTGGGCAGATGGCACCAGGTCAAAAGCAGGTTGTTCCTGTTACTAAAGCTCACTATTGCCTGCATGTCATCCTGTTTGGAGAGGAAATTGCTTAACACTTCTCAGAATAACTTAGATACAGGGATGAGAAAAACAATGTATTCACATTTTAAATCAAGGGCTTGTAAGTGCTTCCCAATCTGTAGGGAAAGCACCATCAAAACATGAGCCTGCAATGCAGAACACCATCCACTGCAAGTTCTGCATTCCTCATGCCAGAAGAACATCTCCTCTTCCCCACTAAAGTGCTGTGGATGTGATTTTTTGCAATCAAATTTACAGCCTGCTTTAGTCAGGAATCTCTCCATGCAATTGCACTTCCAATCACACTATAATTACTTTCACCATTTGAAAGTCAAAAACATTTTAAACCTTGGCTACTTAAAGGAATATGATTTTTCAGATATTGGCTTCCAACTACAGCCACCACTTTGGAGACAATCAATAATGGTCTCTTTTAGTTCCCCAACTTCATGTCTCTGAAGATTTCCATAATTGCATTCTGCTGTTGCATCTCTGAGCAAAACATTGACCCATGCACTGCTCTGAAGGGATTAACTCCACTCAGAGCTCCTCGTGCTTCAGTTGTGTTAAAGGGGAGAATCAAAGCTTCTTCTCAAAAAATTTTCATGAGGATGGCACCACACAGAGTTCAAACTTCATCTGGAAATAAATTCTGATGCTTTCTGGCAACTCAATTAATTTCTGCCTAAATGTTATGCCACTTTCTAGAGGCCACATGAATTAATAAGGAATCAGTTGGGGGTGACACAAAAGGGGGAGCCAAGAATCCTGCTTCAATATATGCATATAATCCTTGTTAAAGGGAAAAATAAAAGCTGCAATAAAAACTTCAATCATCCAAGCTTCCCTTCAAGGGAGCCTGCCCTCCCCTTACACCTCTGGTATATGCTAAAGATGACATTTAGAGGAAGAAACTGGAATGCACTGCCATGGCCTGGCCCTCAAACACATCAATCATGTGCCTGTGTATCAGTTATGTCTGAACCCAAGCATTAAATGGCCATGGCTGTATGAAATTCCCAGCACATATGACCTCATTACTGAACTTTCTCTAAGTGCTGTAAGACACCATTTAGGAGACACATTTGTGGGGTAAAAAGAACAGGGATTGTTCAGCCTTCTCAGTCCCTGTCCAGACAAATCAGATGCCAGCTTGCTCTGTGCTGTGCACTCGTCCTGGGTGCCCACCTCTGCCCAGTGTGAAAAACACACAGCCACTGACTCTGTGTGGGACAGATCCCACAAAAAAGGGAAAGGAGGCAGGAAGTCCTCAGGGTTCTCAGCTCTGCATCCTGCTCCCATGAAAGCCAGAGGGCTCTCACATCTCCTCCACAGGACTCCAACCACTCCATGAGAAGCAAGATGTTACTGGGAGGTGTTCCAGGCCCAGTTCCCTGCAGGTCAGCAGATGTGTTATGTTCTGTGGGATTTCTCCTCTCAGTGACTTGCACCTGCTCATTTGGTATAACTCTTGCTCCAGGGCAGGTTTCATAACCTCTGGGCTGAAGGAAAGCAAAATGAGGGTGCTGCAGTTTCACTCACCAGTGTAGCACCTTGGGCATCAGTCCTGTTCAGGTCCTGTCCAGTTGCAAGAATGTCATGAATGTCACAGATCATCACCTGCTCTGGAGCAGCTCTCATCTCATTGATCCTTTCCTGGGTAATCCCTGTCAAAATTCCAATTAGAAGGAGGACAGTTGGAAAGGTTGGGTAAAACTCTCACTGGTTGAGTAAAGTAAGACTCATGATCCTGGTTGATGTGACCCCACATCCTTCACCCTCCTGATCTTCAGGAATCAGAATAACCAGGGAGAGCCAGGTTCTAAGAAATTATGCCAAGAGCAGCTCTCTGCTTTTCTCCAGAGGCAAATCTGGAGTAAGGGTAATTTTTAGTACCACATTGACCCATTTCTGTATTTGACATAAACTCAATCTCCTCACCTTGATAGGCCATGCAAGTCTCAATGACATCCAGGGTTGGCTCATCTTCACAGAGGTCATATGGCATGTTGCCATCTGCATTGACTGCCAGCAGGTCTGCTCCACTGCAGGGGGAAAACTGAGTTACAGCAGGAAGGACCTCAGACATCCCAGAGCAGCAGTGCCAAACACTGGGAGAAATGCTTAGGAAAAGCCAACTGGGATTTGACTGCTGCCCAAATGTCACCAAATGTATGAGAGAAGAAAGGTTTGAAGCAAAGCTGTGGAGCTGTGAATGGAGAGGATTAATTCCAGAACTGGATGAAAGGCAGCACACTGTACCTCCTTCCTGAGTCACTAATGCCCTGTGTTCCACATCCACTCCAGTTTTATAACCCTCATCCAAAAATTTCCCAACCTAAGTGGGAACATCCTCCAAGGGATGACTGCATCCTCTTCTCCCCTTCATTATACAGTCAAAGAAGAGCCTAATTTCCAATGCTCATCTCCCAGATGACAGCAGCACAGGGGGAAGTCTCCCTCCCTGAGGAGGAAGCAGCAGGTTACCACTCCCAGAGCAGCAGCACTCTGGGAAAGGGAGCAGAGGGCTCCATACACAGGCACAACCCTGCTCCAGGCAGGATTCACCACAGGTGCCCATGGAACAGCTCAGAACACACCTGGTTTCCTCCTCCTTGCTGGCAAGTCTACAAAGACTTGAGCTTTAGGGACTTGGTCAGGCACCCTGTGTCACCACTGGGATCAGACACTGCAGGAAGTTCACTGATCACTCATTAAGACCCAGTGAGACAGTCCCAAATTTCACCCAGGTGTCTGAGTTACACAAACACACTGCTGCCCTCCTGCACTGGTGTCTGCTTGATTGGGGCTGGAAGAGCTGACGTGGTGTTGAGGAGCTTGAGGGTGGATCCTGCTGGCTGCTCCTGTTTCCACAGGCACACACAGACACACCAGAACACAGAAAAGGGGCAAATTTTGGCTCAGTCTCCAGAAGCTTCACAAAACTGAGCCTAGTCACCTAGGGTTTTATTGCCTCCTCAGCCTTTCTGCTCTTCCTCCTTCACCCCCTTCTCCCCCAAGCAGGAAGGACCCCCAGGAGCAGCCTGAAAGCAGGGAATAATCACCACTGCTGCAATCTCCCAAGGCACTGAGCAGCCTCACTTTCCATCCACAGCAGCTGTGGGTGGAACCAGGCCTGCAGAAAGGACAGACACAAAAAGAAGCCACCTACTGCTGGATGAGGATCTTCACCAGGTTGATGTGACCACAGGTGGCTGCTGCATGCAGAGGAGTCCACAGCTCGTTGTCCTTGGCATTGACATTGGCCCCGTGGTTGAGGAGGAGCTTGACTATGTCCTCATAGTTGTCTATGCAGCACTGGGGAGGAGGAAATGAGACAGATTGGGCTTTTTTAAACTTTGGGGAAATGAGGGTTCACACCTGCTCAGCTGTAGAATAATAAAGGGCACCTGGCCATGGAGACCTACTCCATCCTGCACTGCTTGGCAAGGAGCATCTCCAGCAGAGTTAAACACCAAATTGAGAACCAGCAGGTCAAAAAGGCAGAACACCTGCACTGGACAGAGCAAAGGGTCACTGGTGTTCTCCAGGGCCTTCTGGTGTGGGGGCAGAACCAGCAGGGAATAACAGCAAACACACTCACAGCTTCTGTTCCACTGGGTCTTCCATATTCAAGAGCAAACACAGCAGAAATTCAATGTAACCAGTATAACCACATACCAAGGGATGAGCTGACAAGCTGACATTCCCTTTTCTTAGGGAAAATCCCACACACTGGCATGTGATGAGCAAAAGCCTTCTCAGGAGCTCATGCTACCTACCACACTTATCTGGAGAGGCACAAATTGGATTCCCAGAATTATGAAGTACTTTGCAGGGCACTTTTCACTTCCTGGAAAAAACCAGCTTCCTTCCTGCATTTAGAGTACAGCCCAAAGGGCCTCAACTTCTTTCCTTTGGTGAAGGTGGAATTTGCTCTTTGATCCACCTCTTGTTCACCTCTAGACATGAACGTCCATATGATAAAGACATTAAAATAAGGTTTATTCTTGTGCAAGAAGCCTGTTTGTGGTCTGTGCATTGCTGCAGACCCACACAGCTCAGCACAGAGCATGGGCTGCTCATGGGGCTCAATTCCAACACACAACAAGCACTGCAGCAGCTGAGTGACAGGGACCTTTCAGGTATTACTGTTTTGTTCACTGTTTGTACATGGAAGTGGGGTTAAAGCCAAGCCTGTCACACAGCCAAGTTATCACAGAAGTGGGAGGAAGTCACATTCCCTGGAAGGAATGCTAATGTGCCCACTGAGGGGCTTCTCTGTGCTCAGGGATTCAGTTAACTCCAGTGGACACAAAGCTCCCAGCATAACTCCCAAATGCACCTTTACTCTCAGTGGGCAAGGTGGGATCCTGCAGGCTTTAGAGCCTGGCTGGGAAAGCAAGGAGGCTGTCAGTGTTTCTCTGAGGGCAGGACAGCATCTCTTGGGACAGGTGATGGTGGTGGGCACCTTTGGTTCTCCCAGGAGCCAGTTTGCATTTTTAAACATTCATCCAGCTTTGAGGAGAGCAGGCGACTGGCTAAGGAATCCAAAATCCCAAGTCAATGGGAGCATTCAGAGCAGGGAGATGTGGCCAGAAAGCCCTGAGTGCTGGTGTGACAACCACGCCACTGTTGTTTGAGGCAGTGGAGGCGGCAGCTGCCAGGCACAGCCAGCCCCACGTGCCTGGGAAAGAATAGAAAAACCCTTGTGGAAACAGCACAGAGGCTCCAGGGAGGGCCACAGACCTACACACCACTACAGCAAGCCTGTGTTTCACTGGTGATCAGTTACTGCCATCCCATACAGACTTGGGAAGTCCCTGAGCCCACAAGGAGCAGTGGCAGATTCTTCAAGCATCTCGTGCATTGTTTATTTAAATCACTTTCAAAACTCATGGATTGCCAAGGTCTCTGAGTTAATGTGCTGTAAGAATTTAGAGCCCAGTCCTGCAAAAAATTAAAGGGTGGGGAAAATGCTGTTCACATGTGAAGTCCAGCCCTGACTCCTGAGCTCTTATTATCACTCAATAAAGTCTGGGATGCAGCAAGAAATGGATTTGATCTCCGTTTGCTCCCCAAGAAACCAGAAGGCCAGCACAACATGGTGAAGTTTCACTGCTTTAACTGAGACCCAAAAAAAGGCAATCTCAGAGGTGTGCCAGTTGAAGCAGGGCAGGTTGGCTCAGAGGGCAGCAGAGGGCACAGGGGGTGTGAGCCCCTGCCTCACCTGGTGCAGCGCAGTCAGTCCGTCCTCGTTGCACAGGTCGGGGCTGATGTTGCTCTTCAGCAGGTAACACACTGTAAGGCAAGGACAGAGCAGTCAGAGCAGCCACCCTGCACATCTCCTGCTCCCAGCCACCTCCCTGGACAGCTCAAGGCAAGGCAATTCACACCTCGGTGGGAGCCACAAGCCCAGCTCTGCCGTGTCACCGCAGTGAGAGCAGAGCCTTCCTGGGTTCATCCAGCAGAGAGCACCAGCACACAATCTTCCCCCAACTTCCTTCCAAAGGAGACTCTTAATACAGTTTAAATGTTCGTTCAGTTGTGCTGGAACAGTCTCCATTTTTGCTGTGTGCTTCACAATGCCCGAGTGCAACCTCTGCACTCTGTGGCTCAGGAGAGCCCAGAGGGGATTTTGGGGTCCTGAGGCAGAACCATGAGAGAGATCCCTCCCACCATGAGGGGATGAGCCCCTGCCTCAAGAAGGAATCTACCCACGATGAGAAACCAAACACATTCAGGGCCCTGCCACATCTAAACACACCAGGGTTGCTTTGGACACTTGACTTGAGCTGCTGCTAAAGCTTCCCAGAGGCTTTAGTCTTTAATCACTGCTTTGGGGAGAAAGGGTAACATTTATTCCATTAAAATGCAAATTTCTGAAATACATAAAAAGCCATTTGCTCCTAGGTGAAAAACTTGCACAGGGCAAGAGCAACAAGGTTGGCAGAGGGCATAAATTAACAGCAACACCAGAAACTCTTCAACACTGCTGACAGATCTTGATGATCCATGCCCATTTTCTGTTGTTTTCTTGCTCATTCCCTGTTTTTTCTCCAGAGATTTCACTACCCAGTGCTTTTCCTACCTCAAATGTCACTGACAGCACAAGCACAAGCCAGAGGTTCATAATCATCTCCCCAGGGCCAGAGCAGCAACAGATATTCACGTCACATCTCATTTGATGGCAGGCATGCAGGCACTGAGTGAGACCAGAGCTGCACAATAAGGAACCCTGGCACAGCTGAAAGGGCAATAACCATCCTCAGAGCTGGCAATCAAAAACTGCTCACCCCAAAGCATCGTGCAGCCTCTGATCCCTGTCCTGCTGTCAGAGGGAGCTCTTTCCCCAGCACATCCACTGGGAAAGCCATCTGCAGGGCTGTCCCTGGGGACAGAGCACTTCTGGCACGCAAAGCAGAGCATGGAAAACACACCCACAGTGACATCAGTGATGATTTATGAGGCTTTGTTTAAAAGGTCTGGAAAATGCACTTGCAAGAAAGGCAAATCGAAAGCAAAGTGCAATTTTGGTTGGAAGCCACTGCTCTGACATTCTCACAAAGGAAGGCAAAACCAGACAGAAGTGAAATAAAACACTTCACATCACAGAGCTGTTTCACCCAACTCAAAATGAACGCTTGCATTTACTTCTGCTGGAAATAATTTGAAGGCACTGACACCTGCTCGATGAAACTGCTGCAAAAAAAAAGCAGAACACAGCAAAGACAGAGCTCATCCAGCACCACAGTGACTCCAAAGCCTCTGGTTTTGTTCCAGCCCAAAGGCCAGTGCAGGAAGCCCACGCCTACACTGGACTCACAGCCCCAACACTTGCATGCTTCACAGTAATAAGAGCACTGAAGCTCAGCCAGTATATCCAATTTAATGACTCTGTTTCTACTGTTTCTGGCCAGCCCTGAGCTCCTGCTCTCCTAATCCAAGCTGAGTGATAGACAGTCATTCACCAGTGGCTCTGCTGGTCTCTTATTTACGTTGGATGCTCTGCCATTAGGGTTTTAATTCAATCTCAGTCGGTTAAGTGCCATTGTGTACTAATGACACACAGCTCCATAATCATGTTTTGCCTGATTATGGAGATTTGGACAAGTAGATGCTGGCAAATTAACCTTGTAAGTGCTGTCTCTCCATGGGAAGAAGAGGCAGCATAAATCCCAGCTTGTTACAGGGTTTTGTGTCAAAGGCACTGTGATCAAGGCTTGACAGAGCTTGTGAGAGGCCCTGAAGGGTTAAGATTCAGAGAAGTTTTAATCTTACCCTAAAGAAGCTTTGAATTCTTCACTAACCCCTGCAGCAGCCCTCGTGTTCCCAGTGCACCTCCCCTTGGCTCCCTCCTGCCCTCAGGACGAGCTCACCTTGTTTCCCAGTATCTCCCAAAGACTGACAGCCACAAGACACCAGAAAAGGGCTCAGAAAAGTCAGATCATGAAGCTGGGTGTGGATGTACCCCTGAGTCCAGGCAAACAAGGTGCAAAGAAGAGGTTAGACTGCTTTCTGTCCTGTCCCAAACTGGAGATTGCATTTCAGGGCTCTGCAGGGGAGCACAGGGTCAGGCAGCAACAAGCCCTCATTCCTGCCCACCAGCCCAAGTTCAGAGCAGAACAGAGCCCATTCCTGCTCACCAGCCCAAGTTCAGAGCAGAACAGAGCCCATTCCTGCTCACAGCCCAAGTTCAGAGCAGAACAGAGCCCATTCCTGCTCACAGCCCAAGTTCAGAGCAGAACAGAGCCCATTCCTGCTCACAGCCCAGCAGCAGGGCATGGGGTGGCAAAGAGCAGCTTCATCACCCCCTCTCCCTGTGAGCTGCAGAGGGAGGGAGGACAGGGACACCTTCTCCATGCCCACTACCCAGAACAGCCCTTCCCAAAGAGCCAGGAAGAACAAGTCCTCCTTTCTGACAAACTTCAGGAGAAAATGTGCATTTGTGGGTTATCCAGTGCCCTAAGAAAAGGAAAGGGGGGACACATCTGTGACACACTGCAGTGCTGGAAGCTGGATCCTCACCTGAGGCAGTGCCACCGACCTGCTCTGCTGCTTCACACACAACACAAGTTACAGGGACCTGAGTGTGCAAAATGCTTCTCTCTTCAAACCCTGCTGGTGTCACACACTTCTCTGCAGAGCCCAGCACTTCTCCCCCACTGTGGAGTCCCTGGAACCACTGGAAATCACCCCCAAAGTCTGGCCCTGGAAGAATTGCCATGGACACTCCCCTGCAAGGCCTGGTGACACTCTGTAATCCTGATGCCCAAATTCTCCTGGTTTCTTCTTTCCCTATTAATCCATTGGTTGTGGATTAACCCAGTGACCAGCCCCATCCTCCCCACAGATCANACAGCCCAAGTTCAGAGCAGAACACAGCTCCTGTCACTTGTGCCACCCCTGTGCCTCAAGGTCACTGGATGCCCAAAACCACACTTAAGGTAGGGCCAGACAAATGTTAGTCCTCTTTGGATCTGGACTCCCTTCAGCACCTTGGAAATAACCCTGGCTGGAATTTATCTGGGCTGAGAGCCTTCTGCCTCTCCTTGCTGAGCCAGCCCATGGCTGTGTGGATGGGTGAGTTTGAGTGCCTGGACTCATTTCCCCCAGGCAGCCTTTCCACTGGAGAGGCTGACAGGGGCTGGGGTAAAGGCTTTACACACTGAACCCCCACTGCTCCACCCCACCTCCAGGCATGACTGATGCTGTGCAGGTAGGGAGCAAGCACTTCAGCTCCCAAGGACACAGATTCATCACCCAGTGATCTCCTTCTGTCAGCTCCAGCCTCAGCCTGCACTGGTGTGAGGACAAAATCCCCCATTTGCTCCGGAACAGAGCAGGAATGAGCCCTCTGCCCCAAGAGAAGGGGCTCTTTGGGGTCACAGCACTGTGCTCAGCACCAGGCTGCATGCTAACACCACGATTAACTTCTCAGAGAGCTCAGTGCCCAAAATGCTGAGCCCTGTCAAATGTGTGCGGGGGCAGGTGGGGAGCAGGGGCTCCTTCATTCCGTGTGCAGCACCAGTTGTGGGAAGCAGCTCCAAAGGCATTGCAAATGAAGGAATGAAAATGATCACAATAAGAGCTGGGTGAGCAAATTGTTGTGAATAATTCATTGCAAATTATATTAACTGAGCGATCACTCAAATGTATTTTCCATTATTCTCCTTGCTCTGCCTATAATTGAACCTCTCACACACCAAGATGGTGTACATTAATCTTCAATTTATATTTTATCATTCACATCTGGGCTGTGTTAAATGGAAAAAGCTCCCACAACAGCTGTGAAAATACAGCCTCAGTTTTAAGCCACCCTCCATCAGATGTCCTGGGGCAGGCTTAGAAAGATTCTCCTCCCCAAACACAGCAAACCACTGCTCAGGAGCTCCCTGTCCTCCCAGCCTCACTTCTTCTCCCCAAAAACTCAAAAGCAGGGGGAAGGCACAAACAACACTGCAAAGGTCCTAAGGAAAATTCAACACAGGGCAATGACTCTCCTGCCTGAAGAGATGTTACAGCACCATCATTTTTTATTGGTGTTACCTCCCACTGAGTTTACACTAGAAGCAGCTTTTCCAGAAAAGCTTCTAAACCAGATGAAGAAAAAAAAAAGCCTTTGTTAGTGCAGTTTCTCCTAAGTCAATAAGCTACACCATAAAACCCCAGATACTGTTACAGCCCCATCTATAGCAAGCACTTGCATACCTCAAGCATTAAAAACTCATAAGAGAAAAAGCCAACTGGAACTGATATGGATACCATGGAGGGATAAAAAAAACCAAACCAACAGACACCTTCCTGATAGGAGGTCCTGATTCCTCCCAAAAATACATCATGGCAAACTGCCTGTACTGGCAAGCAGGTTTACCTGTGTGCTCCAAGTTTACACACACACACACACAGAGGCCATTACTTTTTAAAAATCCAGGTTTGTCTCAATCTTTTTTACTCAACAATTCCTCTTTCAAATCATCCAAACTCTTCAAGTTCACCTTTTGGTGAACCAGGCACTTTCAGGCCACCTTTAAAAGGTGGGGTCTCTGTGACAGTACAATAATTTCTGTATCTTCACACATGATTTCACTGCATGAAAATGAAGTTTCACTTGGGTGAATAAATAAATAAACATAAAACATTTTGACACACTGTTCCAAGTCCCTTTCACCCAAGTGCAGCTGCCAGTCAGAGCCAGTGCAGCAGAAGCAGCTCCTTCCAGCATTATTTGTAGTGACACACACGCGGGGGTGTTGGCAAATGTCTGCAAGGACTGATCCCAGCCTGCCAGGCATGGGACTGGGGATGGGCTCAGCTCCTTCAAAGCTGCATGTTTACTGCTGTGGTTTTGCAGGGATATTTATTACACAGGAGAAACAATGCCAGGAAAACACACTGAAGCTGTGAGTGCTCTGCCAGCTCCCTGGCCCAGCAGACAATGATACTCACATTTTACAGCATATCTGAACTCTGAGCAACACCAGGATGAACTCACTCAGCCTCATCCTCCCATCCCTGCAATGTACAACTGATAGCCCACGGCCCATTGATAAACTCCACAGCATCCTAAAGCTTTTTGAAAGAGAGAAAAAACCCCACAGAAAGTGAAATGCCCCACTCAGACAGCTTCAAACACAGAATACACCTAAAAATAAATATGGCCCAGTTTGCCTGCTGAGCCAGTGACCCAGACATCCCATCCTGATTGATCACTGAGCTTTCCTGGGAAGGTTCAAAGCCTGTTAAACACTTCCCACCCATTTCATAGCCAGGCACACACATTGACTAATATACCCACAAAATCTGGGAGTCTGGAGAGAGGCCAGCAGAGCCCCATCTGCTCCATGCCACATTCACCAGGCAGGGACACTGCACACAGCCACACTCAGCCCAGGTGCTGCTTCTCTCAAGGAAAATCTATTTCTGACTTGATGCTGCTTCCTGAAGAGGGCACAGCCCTCCTGAGCCCCGAGGAGCAGGTTTTTCACAGCAGGCTCCTCCTGCAGGGCTGGGGCCTGGCTTGCACAAGTTTTATTCTGACAGCAAGTCAGCAAGTCAAACATTTATTTAATGCAGAGAGTCCAATTGTTTCTCCCCCTGTTTGTGCATATTTCAATCCATTTTTGCTCTGTGCTTTGCCCTTATCCATCAGTGCAGCACCACAGCAACAAGAGCAATGCTCTGCAAAGGGACAACCTCCTACAGCTGCTCCCCAGTGGATGTGCCACAGCCTGCCCCCCACACCCTTCTGCATCCCCCAGTTTTCTTGTTGTGTGCAGGACTTCAAGCTCTGATAATCCAATTAGTGCTACTGATGATAAAGCATCTTTCTTCAATGGCTGCCACCCACCTGGATTACTGGGATCAGGAAATGTAAAAGTTACCAATCTGCAGCCACAGTGCTTGAAGGGCACAGCAGAAACAAAGCCAAATTTATTTCAACTGGGAAAATAAAAATTAGAGGATGCTGCTATCT
The DNA here is from genome assembly GCA_013398995.1 of Alaudala cheleensis. Lineage (NCBI taxonomy): Eukaryota > Metazoa > Chordata > Aves > Passeriformes > Alaudidae > Alaudala > Alaudala cheleensis. Next base: position 76,459 of record VWYE01022570.1, on the reverse strand, counting down.
GTCACACCTTTCTGAGGATGCAGTGTCATGTTCAAAAGTATCCTGATCCTCTTCTGTGAGACTAACAGTGAAATTGGCTCACACTGCAAATGTTAAATACATAAAGCAAAATTAAAGTCAAAGATTACTTCCCTGGTTTCCCATTTTTCATCTGGTATTGGAAGAATAAATAAATCATTTCAGGATGGTTTTTAAACAGATGATAGGATTTGAAAGGGATGAGTGTTTTATATAACCTTTGGGCTCAGCTGCCTTCAGCAGGATTGCTGTGGGCAGGGAGCCAGGAAAGCAGATTCCCCACTATCACTGTGACAGGAACACCTGGGCTGCCACAGAGCCTCTCCTCTCTTTACCAGGCATTGCAGAGTAGTTCTTTGAACTGATTTAAAGAGTACTAAAAAAAAAATAGATTAACTCAGACTTTGGGAGGCATGGACCAAGCAAGCCAAGGCCAAGTTTCCCCAGGATGACTCAGGAGCTTGGCACCAGCAGAGCAGTGTGAGAGTTCCCAGAGGGAATGGTCCCACAGCACAGAGGGAGGGATGATGGACAGCCACGTCCTCCAGCAGCAGCTCCAGGGGCACCTGCATCCCCCATCTCCTGAGTTCACACCTGGAATTTTGGGTTTGGTGGGCCCAGGCAGGTGAGCAACACATCTCATTTTCTCAGAGTTTCAGGCAGAGACACAAAGGGCACCTATAGAGTCAGTAACTGAGCCAGGACCTCCTGCTCTCCTCTGGTTACTTGCAGCTTTCCTCCTACAAAAAGCACTTCTTGGGAGCCATGACAGCACGTGCAAATCCACTCAGACAACACAAAATCAACACATCATGAGCCTTTCATCTGAGCAGCACAGAGGATCTCACTTGTGCACGTGTTCAGAAACAACTTTTGATGTGTTGGACCAAAATCCAGCTACTGACACATGGAGCACTCAGCACCTGTCTGTACTAAGCTTATTAGAAATTAAGTCTTTCGGGGTACCAAAAAGGAAATGCACCATAAAAATTAATTGGCTTTAACAGGAATGACAGCCTGAGAAGTGTTTAGATAAAAGAGAGCAATGGTGTCAGGAGGGAAACTTCTGCAGCTGTCTGAGTCTGTGAAGAGCTTCCCAGCTACATTAACACAATAATCTAACAGGTGATCAGAGGAGCAGAATTGCAAAGGCCCCCTCCAACCTCCACACAGAGCCAGACTGTCAGGATTTGCAAGAGGATACTCTGATGTGCTCTGTGGAGCAGGAAATAGTTCCTAGTGCCATTTGAAAGTGCTCTTAGGTTCCAGAGCCAACAGCCTCTGCCCCAGCTCGTGTTTCAGGCATCCCATGGCCTCAGCTGAGCAGCTGTATGGTGACCTGAACCACACAAACGTTTTTAAGAGTTTCAATTATAAAACAGGAAACTTTCTACTTAGAGCAACGGAAAAGAGGTCGTGGTGGAGGGTGGGGAAATACAGATCTGCTCTACAAGCTGCCCTGAGTTCATGCTGAATGATTCCCTGCAGTGACAGCCTGCTGACCACATCCCAGCAGCTCGTGGCAGGCTGGGCTCCCCTCCTCTGCCCCACTTGAGAGACTCCTGTTCTGTGTCCTGCTTCTCTAAGCACACCCTGCTCTTCAGAGAGCCCTGCTCTGTTCTGCCCATCTGCTCTGGCTGCTTCAGAACCTGCCCCACTCTGACCTCAACCTCATTATTGGTTTTTTTCTCCTCACCTCCGAATGTGTCTCAGTTTGGTTCAGGATGGGTACCCTGGGGATGGAGATGTTTCAGAGCTACAGGTCCCCATCACACCCCCAGGGCTGCTGCCATGGGTGGCTGAGCCAGGGCTGAGTGCTGTGAGCCCTGCAGGGGCAGAGCCAGCACACACAGCTCAGCTCTGTGTGACAGTGCCACCAACCAGCACACACAGCTCAGCTCTGTGTGGCAGTGCCACCATGGGAGCTGCTGCCAGCCCCATGTGCCTCACCCCATCACCCACCTGGGAGACCACAAGGGACACACCAGCAGTTAAAGATTGATCTGCCAAATAAAGCCTCCCCCTCTGCTCCTCAGCACTGTTTCTAACTGGAAATGGCATGGGCAGGAAGGGAGATGTCTGTCAGAGCAGAAAATCACCCCCACACCCCCTTTTTAATAGCAGATACAGACAGAATATGGTTTCATTCTAAAAAACAAACAGTACAGAAAAAACCTTCATGCAAGTTGAGCAGCAACCTGAACTCTACCAGAGAAGCACTGGCAATCCTTAGCAACCCTTTTGCTTTTACAACCTGTAATTTTTCAGCAGGAAATTTTACACATTTCAGAGATTTGAATTTCAGCAGCAACTTCCATGCAGAGATCTCCCAAAGTGCAGCTGCTGTCAGTGCAGTGAGCTCCAGGCTATCTCCTGGGATTTTACAGTCAGTTTTGGCCTCCTTTCACAGCTCTGACATCTCAGCCCAAGTTAGACCAAAGCTCTGGAGGCTCAGGGACCTTTCTTTGCCAAGGTCACAGTGACAGTCCATGGCACAGCTGTGACACTGCCCTTGAGCCCAGGTCCCAGCTCTGCCCTTTAAGCACAAGAAAACCCTGCTCTCCCCCATCCTTTCTGTTGTTCAACCAAGAGCAATTGGACAAAGCAGCTGATCCCTACTCTCACATGCCCAAGTGCCAGAACTCTGCAGTTTTAAGGCCTGATCAAATCTCACGATTCCCCCAGACCTTCCAACCACTGCTCTTTCAACATCCCTATGTCACACAGACAGATCACAGCCCACAGTTTATTCCTTCTATTAACAGAGCAGTGCATTCCAATTTGCTCTCCAGGTCAAACACCTCCAATCCCAAAGCAACCCCCAAAGTCCAGTGTCCTTTGGTTACCAACAAACTCTTGCCAGAGAAGTCAACTTTATCTGTGATCATCACCAGAGGTACTGAGCACTGCATGGAAACCTCATACACGTGAGAGTGGAAGCAAAGTGGCACCTGAGCTTGGCAGAAATGCAGGTTTTTCACAGCTGCAGTGGTGCTGACAATCAATGAGACACAGACTGCAAAAAGACCTTCACATTTGGTCAAAACAAGCAGGCACACAGTCACAGAGCATGGCTTGGTCTATAACCTGAGAGCTGGGCACACACATCACCTTGTTTTAGTAACTATCTCATCTGTTCCATCACACGAAGTCCGAAACTCTCTCCAACAACTTCTGCCACAAACTCCATGTGATTTCTGCTTGCCACCCCTTCAAGAAGCAGAAGATGAGAGTTCCCAGGCAGGGTGATGCAATTCAGCTCTGTGACTGCTGTGAGGCCCATGGGGAGGCAGCTCTAGAGTTTGACAGGTCATTTAGCTCTCAGAAAGGCAAAAAAAAGCCCAACTGGCTGCCTTCACCCATGCCCTGTGCACAGACACCTGAGTGCAGCCTCATGTGAATCAGGACAGCTTTTGCTGCCAGCTCTCCTCTGCTGAGCTCCTGGCACTTTGATGCAGAAAAGAAAGGAACTGAGAATGGGGTTGGCAGCACTTTCCTTTTTCACCTCACTTTCAAAAGCCATCTCCATCAGACTCAATCTTTCATCTGCACAATCCAGCCTGAACTCAGCAAACCCCTTCAGATCAGTGATGGGCAGAGAGAGAAAAGCTCTCCATTTCCTGGCAGGGCAACAAGGATGCTCCATGGAGGAAGGAGAGGTCTGGGGTCCAAACCTACAGCAGCTCAGACTGGAGCTCTGGGCTCAGGACTCTGCCAGCCTTTGGGGCAGTCTGAGAGCCTCTTACTTAACATAAAGAGGAAAAGAACTGAAAGTCTCCTCCAGAAAGTGCTTTACCTCAGTGCTTCAGGCCAGGTCACTGATGTGAGACAGGCACTTCAGTCTCTATGCATACACTGATTAATTTATTTTTATTTCATTGCTTTGTGTTCACACACTGAGCTTATTATAATTATATGTATTATGCATTATATGAATATATTATTGTAATACATATTAACAAAATACATAGATCCAACCACCAAATTAAAAAATACATCATTCCTGCAGCTCTGCCATAGGTTTGAAGCACCCCACTTATCAGAGCAGTACCTCTGAACACTGAAGCCACAACTCCTTGATGCTGGAACAAGGAGGTACAGGCAGCAGCAGGGAGCAGAGAGAGCACAATACATCCCACTTAGAAACACAGAATTGCTAAGGTTGGAAAAGACTTTTAAGATCATCAAGTCCAACCATCTGTTGACTTCTCTCCCTTCATCCCTGCGAGAGGACTCTTTTCCTGGGATAAAAGACCAGCTCTTGTCAGAATTACAAGTGAAATGCCTCCCCCAGCCTCTGCAGCAAGAGGCAGCTCAGAGGAGTTCTAGTTTTCCTTTCTGCACCAGTGGAGAACAGCTTCAGTTTGCCAAAGTATATCACATTTCCCAATAAAATGGCAGTTTGCAAAATAATTAACAGCCATTAAAATTCCCCATGAAGTTATGCCACTAGCAACAGCAGGACCATTCTCCTCCCAGCAGCAGTGAAATCTCAGCTTATTCCTGCAGTTAAGCCCAGTGTTGTTAATGAGCCATTTTATCCCACCCTGTTTGTTTCTGAAAGCTCCCTCTCCAGCAGATCCCTCTTATCAGGGTGTTTTTCATTACATATTTAACACTACACGAGCCTGAGTGCCATGGACCACCTCTGAGCTGTCACAGAGCAGGAATGGTGACATCCATCTTCTGGGCTTGACCTCACTGCACCCCTTACACCAAGGAGTAAAGGGGGAGAGAGCCTCCTCACCCTCACCTGCCATGCTGCTTGAGGAGAACAGACCACAGGATCAAATGGACTCAAATAACCCCAATTTTGAACATTAAGACAAGAGGAAAGCCAGGCTCCAGCTTTGCATCATCCCCCATCAATTCTGATATTCTGACCTGAACATTTAGAGGAACAACAAAATGCTTCAGTAGCTCAACCCACCTTGGTAAGTTCATTAAAGTAATTAATGCTGAAGAGGCTGCTTACACTGCTCTGCTGACAGCACTAATTACAGGCTGCAGAGGGGGATCCCAGTGACAGCAGAGGGGACCAGGAGGTGGCTGGGAATGCAGGGAAATGGGCAGATGTGCAGCCCTGTGCCATCCCTGGGGCTGGACCCAGCTCTCCCCTGCTTCCTCCTGCTCCTACCCCCAAAATTCAGTATCTCCAGCACAGAGTGTAACTCTGAGAGAGCAACTCCAGCAGCTCCTGCTGCTTTTCTGCAGAGCAACACCCAGCAAAGAGACTTGGAGCATCCTCCTAAAGCATCCTCCTTTTTGAGGGCAAGCCTCAANTGGGGCTGGACCCAGCTCTCCCCTGATTCCTCCTGCTCCTACCCCCAAAATTCAGCATCTCCAGCAGCTTCTGCTGCTTTTCTGCAGACCAACACCCAGCAAAGACACCTGGAGCATCCTCCTAAACACCTTTCTGAGGGGAAGCCCTTCATGAAGAGGGGTAGGCTTGGCCAGCCAAGGTGACAGGGCCCCTACACACCCTCCTGAGGACAGCAATCCAAGGGTTCTGGCTCGTGGAACATCAGGGACCATTTAATCTCCTGTGACATGAAGGGGGAGGGTTGTTCTCTCCCTCACCAAACCAGGGGTATAACCTTCCTCCACACAGCCCTGTCCTGAAGGCCTGGGCAGGGACCCCCACATGCTCATGGCTTGTGCCAAGAGCACCTGTGTCTGTTTTGGGAGATGCAGGAGATCTGATCCTCATTGCTAGATGTGTGATCAAACACAAGATCCCTCTCCAGCTGTTTTGGCTTCACCTTTGTCTGGGAAAAACACAGGCTTAAAGAAAACTACGATTTTCCCAGTCAATAGTCTGTAAAAAATGCTTTTGATGTTTCCCACACTTCACAGGCTGAGGCAATCCCACTCCAACCCTCCATCAGCACCCAATTAGTGCTACAACAGAGAAATCCTGCTTCTTTCTGTCCATCTGATCACAAAGCAGCACTCCCAGGGAGGGGAGCCTGGAGCAGGAGCATCCAAGGAGGGCTGGATCTCACAGGGGCAGCTGCAGCCAGCACAGTTGTGTAATGGAAACCTGACCTACAAACCCTGAACCAAATCCTGCTTGTTCCCCTTGGAGAAGTGAGCACGTGAAGGCTGCCCACTCCTTCTGCCCTGGCTGCTGCCACCTCCCACTGCTGTAACCCTGGCTTGGCTCCACTTCCCACCAGAGCTGCTGCCTCTCCTCCCTCCAGCAGAGCTGGGAGGAAGAGGAGCACCAGCAAAAAGTGAGTTAAAATGGGCCCTGGCTGCATAAATGGCATCATCTGTGCCACCTACAACTCAGGGATGAGGTGTTTTGGTGGCCAAGCTCCCCACACATCCCCAGCCACTCCTGGGCTGAAGGACACACAAAGGAGCAGCTGGAGCTGCCTCTTCCACCAAACAGGGCACTGGAGCAAGGGAGCACACACAGCCCTGATGGAGCCAGCAGCCTGCTCTGGGGACTGAACACCTGTGGGGGCTCAAAGGACCAAGGTGACACTGAGAGTTTTTGGGACAGATAGCATTAACCCCTTTGCTGCTGGAGCCTTGCTCTGCAGTGCAACCCCAGCTCCTCAGGAGGGCTCCTCCTCTGCACACACCCAACAAGGCAGATTGGTTTGAGGGGTTTGGTGCCTGCGATGCAGCATCAAGGACTTTAAGAAGAAGAATATATTGCATCAGAGAGTCTAACAAATAACACACAAATAACAGAGCAGAGATGAAAGCTCAGCACACACAGGCCAATCACAGCAGCTGGGAACTGCAGAGTCACCCTGGGAAGGGGACAAGAGGCAAAGCCATCTCCTCCTCCACCCCAGGGCTGCCCTGGTCAGATGGGAATTGGGACAGAACTGAGCCCCAGAGCNGTCAGATGGGAATTTGGACAGAACTGAGCCCCAGAGCAGCTCAGCAAGAGGCACAAACCTACCCTTGGGTTTCTGTTCTGCAGGAAAATTCCAAAAAGCATTAAAAGGAGGTTCTTCAGAGGACTGTGGAAGGAACAGGAGCTCTCCTAAGGAGGTCCTTACACTGTCAGCAGTTTTGAGATGCTTTGCAACCATCTGATCCCTCCTTCCCCATGCAGTGTATTTAAACCAAGGAGTTTCTTCAGAGAGGGGACTAGATTTGAATGACAAGGTTTCCCAGCTCCCTGGCTGGAAATCCCTTCTTTCCCTGCAGTCTGGCTGGCAGTGAGGAGCAATGNTGGACCCAGCTCTCCCCTGATTCCTCCTGCTCCTACCCCCAAAATTCAGCATCTCCAGCAGCTTCTGCTGCTTTTCTGCAGACCAACACCCAGCAAAGACACCTGGAGCATCCTCCTAAACACCTTTCTGAGGGGAAGCCCTTCATGAAGAGGGGTAGGCTTGGCCAGCCAAGGTGACAGGGCCCCTACACACCCTCCTGAGGACAGCAATCCAAGGGTTCTGGCTCGTGGAACATCAGGGACCATTTAATCTCCTGTGACATGAAGGAGGAGGGTTGTTCTCTCCCTCACCAAACCAGGGGTATAACCTTCCTCCACACAGCCCTGTCCTGAAGGCCTGGGCAGGGACCCCCACATGCTCATGGCTTGTGCCAAGAGCACCTGTGTCTGTTTTGGGAGATGCAGGAGACCTGATCCTCATTGCTAGATGTGTGATCAAACACAAGATCCCTCTCCAGCTGTTTTGGCTTCACCTTTGTCTGGGAAAAACACAGGCTTAAAGAAAACTACGATTTTCCCAGTCAATAGTCTGTAAAAAATGCTTTTGATGTTTCCCACACTTCACAGGCTGAGGCAATCCCACTCCAACCCTCCATCAGCACCCAATTAGTGCTACAACAGAGAAATCCTGCTTCTTTCTGTCCATCTGATCACAAAGCAGCACTCCCAGGGAGGGGAGCCTGGAGCAGGAGCATCCAAGGAGGGCTGGATCTCACAGGGGCAGCTGCAGCCAGCACAGTTGTGTAATGGAAACCTGACCTACAAACCCTGAACCAAATCCTGCTTGTTCCCCTTGGAGAAGTGAGCACGTGAAGGCTGCCCACTCCTTCTGCCCTGGCTGCTGCCACCTCCCACTGCTGTAACCCTGGCTTGGCTCCACTTCCCACCAGAGCTGCTGCCTCTCCTCCCTCCAGCAGAGCTGGGAGGAAGAGGAGCACCAGCAAAAAGTGAGTTAAAATGGGCCCTGGCTGCATAAATGGCATCATCTGTGCCACCTACAACTCAGGGATGAGGTGTTTTGGTGGCCAAGCTCCCCACACATCCCCAGCCACTCCTGGGCTGAAGGACACACAAAGGAGCAGCTGGAGCTGCCTCTTCCACCAAACAGGGCACTGGAGCAAGGGAGCACACACAGCCCTGATGGAGCCAGCAGCCTGCTCTGGGGACTGAACACCTGTGGGGGCTCAAAGGACCAAGGTGACAGCCAGGTGACACTGAAGAGTTTTTGGGACAGATAGCATTAACCCCTTTGCTGCTGGAGCCTTGCTCTGCAGTGCAACCCCAGCTCCTCAGGAGGGCTCCTCCTCTGCACAGACCCAACAAAGCAGATTGGTTTGAGGGGTTTGGTGCCTGCGATGCAGCATCAAGGACTTTAAGAAGAAGAATATATTGCATCAGAGAGTCTAACAAATAACACACAAATAACAGAGCAGAGATGAAAGCTCAGCACACACAGGCCAATCACAGCAGCTGGGAACTGCAGAGTCACTCTGGGAAGGGGACAAGAGGCAAAGCCATCTCCTCCTCCACCCCAGCACCAGCCAGGGCTGCCCTGGTCAGATGGGAATTTGGACAGAACTGAGCCCCAGAGCAGCTCAGCAAGAGGCACAAACCTACCCTTGGGTTTCTGTTCTGCAGGAAAATTCCAAAAAGCATTAAAAGGAGGTTCTTCAGAGGATTGTGAAAGGAACAGGAGCTCTCCTAAGGAGGTCCTTACACTGTCAGCAGTTTTGAGATGCTTTGCAACCATCTGATCCCTCCTTCCCCATGCAGTGTATTTAAACCAAGGAGTTTCTTCAGAGAGGGGACTAGATTTGAATGACAAGGTTTCCCAGCTCCCTGGCTGGAAATCCCTTCTTTCCCTGCAGTCTGGCTGGCAGTGAGGAGCAATGTGCTGCTGCTGAAGCACACCCCAGCAGTGGTGGCCAGGGGCCAGGCTGCCCTGACCCACTGACCAGTCCTGCTTGGCCACACTCTGGGCCACCCCCAGGTGCCCATGGGGCACAGCATCTCCCCTCACAGATGACACTGCTCTCTCACAAGAAAAACAGCTGGATAAAAGCTGCCCTGTTGGACTCATCCCAAGGGAAAAACCAGCCCAGTCTGCAGTCAGGAGAGGGCTACATGAGCCAGGTGAGCAGATGCTCCTTCACCCCCACCTGCCTCTCCCAGGGGGCAGTTTGAGTGTGTTACAGACACCAGGAGCACAGTGAGAGAGGTTTTAGCCATCACATGTAACCACAGTGGATAATAACTCACTGAACTCCTGATTTACTTCACGACTGTGGCAGCAGCAGCTTCCACAGCGTGGTGGTTCCAGGGGCAGTGGGTGCTTTGCTGCTGCTCCCAGGCACAGGAAGGGCAGCCAGGCCCCACAGCAAGGCAGGAACACTGAGATTTCCCCCAGCTGCTCTTATCTTGTCTCACAGTATTGAAAACTGGGACCTATTGAGAGCAAACAAACAAGCCATGGCATTCACTGAGCTCTGCTGTAAATCACGTGCAGGGACAGGCTCTCCATGCAGAAGTGACAAGGAAGATGTGTCTGCAATGCTTTTATGGCACATCAGCATAGAAAATGGTTTTATGTCCCTAAAAGCAGGTGATTAAAATTCCAAGATGTCACAGATTTTAATCCTGAGCTGATTTTTTCCTCTCTTCTCTGCTGTATCATACATCACCACTATCAAGAGAGCAGAACTCTCAAAAATCAGATGTCCTGAAGCTAGAGTACAAGAAAATCATGTTTTCTACAGCAAATCACTTCAACAGAGGCTCAATAAAACATGATTGATAATTAGTGTTTTCTTTCTGGCAGCCTGTAGCAATTGTCTTCTCCTTAAGCCTAGTGCATTTGCCAATTTAAAACTAATCTGTCCAAAAATGAAACAAAACATCTGCCAAAAAAATTCCCAGTGAATACTGGTTAAGGTTTACAAAGTTCTACAGCAGAGTGTCACCTGCTACAGCATCAGACAACTCAACAGTAATTAGGGTAGAGCTGAGACAGCCTTGTGGAAAGAGCCATCAGGCAAATGGAAAATGGATGGGAATAGCTAAATCAGTTTAGATTTCCTTAACAGAGGTAGATCAAAAGAAAACTAACCCGATTAGGAGGGAGAGAGACACTGATCCAGATTCATGGAGCAAAGCAGAACAGCTCTAAAGTGATATTTATGCCTGTTTTCCTTTCCAGGGCTGCAGAAAGCATCAGCATGTACCAGTAGATCTGGCCCAGATTTATGGGCTAAGGGTAGACCACGTTAAACAAGGACAGCTTCTCTTCTCCAGTTTACTTTCCCAGTTAAGCAACTGTCCAAAAAAAAAAAAATTAAAATAGGCCATAAAAAAAAGCCTAAATCCAATTAAACAGAGTAGGTGACAGTCAGTGCCTGCTGGCAGTGCCATCCTCCCTGCTCAGGGCACCTTGTGCTGCCTGCAGCAGGGCAGGGAGGCATTACCAGAGCCTGGCTTTTGGCACAGCCCATTTCAGCCAGCACCAGAGCTGCTGCCAGCACTGGCTGTGGCACAGCTCCCTGAGCATCCTGCCCTGGGAATCCATGGCCCCTGACAGGGCACAGCAGTGCTGCTGCTGGGATGCTGCAGCACTGAGCACTGCAGGAATGCAACACACACCCCCCAGGATGTGCCTGCCCTCCCAAGGAAGGACTGACAATACCAGGTCATGAAAATAATGACATGAAAATAGCAGCTTGGTCACCCAGGGATCCTGGGGCTGGAGGGCACAGGAAGGGTGTTTGCTGGCACTGCAGTGGGCAAAGCTGAGTTTGCCCTGTCCTGAAACAGTTTCTGTGTTAGATCCTAATAACATCCCATGCACTGTCACTCCTTGGGAGGTGTCAGGAGGTATCTGACACAGACAGCAACGTGGAGGTTTGGTGGGACTCGTGCAAAGTCTTGGCTGTGTTTATCTCTCATTAAATGTGAGAGGTCTTTGGGCCCTTTTCTTATGGGCATCCCTTTGCTGGGCCCTGGTCCCTGCAGCAGCCATCCCCTCCTGCAGCAAACCCCCTGCTGCTGGGACGAGCCCACTGCTGCTCAGAGCTGCCACCCCTGCTGTCCTGAAAGGGGTCACTTCAGATTAATGCAGCTGCTCAGGGGCTTCCTGGGTGCCCTCATGAGCCACCCCAGCACCCTGTGCCATGCCCAGCACAGCCACAGCCTCCTCCTCCTCAGCCCCGAGTGCCTTTGCAGGGCAGCCATCCTGCTGCCGGGGTAAAAAGCTGCAGGAGGCCACTCCTGCTGTCCCCAAACCCCACGGGAACGACTCACTGCCCCGAGATAATGACAGCACAAACACTGCCTGCCACCAGCAGCCTCACAGAAGGCCACCCTGGCCGTGTCCCCGCATGCTCTTGGCAGCCGTGCTGCTTTGCAGAGCTGTGTGTGTGTCCCAGGGGATGCCTGAGCACAGGTACAGGCTTTTTCCAAAGCAAACACACCTTTGTTCAGGTGAGACACCCGTGCCCCCAGGGCAGTGTTTCACACCATCGCTCCACACCGCGATTGTGCCCAGTCTAGAGAGGTTTTTGTTGCTGTCCCAGAGGCAGGGCAGGCTGCACCACTCACCCTGCTCCTGTCCTGTGTGTGCATCCTGCCCTGACACTGACCCCTCCAGCCTCCCCCTCTCACCCACTCCAAAAGCATCTCCACCAGCAAACCCTCTCACAGCTCCATGGCTCATCCTCCTGCCTTCCACCCCAGCTGGGGAGAATTCAGACATCCCAACAGGAGCAAAGGAATGCCCATAATAAAAGGGCCCAAAGACCTCTCATGTTTTAGTGAGATAAACACAGCCAAGACTTTGCACGAGTCCCACCAAACCCCCACATTGCTGTCTGTGTCAGATACCTCCTGACACCTCCCAAGGAGTGACAGTGCATGGGATGTTATTAGGATCTTACAGAAAAGCTGTTTTGGGACAGCTTTGCCCACTGCAATGCCAGCAAACACCCTTCTTGTGCCCCCCAGTCCCAGCACTCCTGAGTGACCAAGCTGTCACTGTCATGTCCCAGGCACACAGGAACCAGTGCTGGGCTCCTGACCCCACAACTCAGCCTGTGGGGTCCTGATGGTCTCTGCAGCTGTGGCACCCCAGGACCCCACACACAATGCAATGGAGAGCTCTTAGCAGAGGCACAGCAGAGACAGGACAGCTGGCAAACGAGGCCACAGCCTGAGCAGCAAGGGACAAGGAGGAGCTCCACACAGATGTGAGCAGCTCAGGGGGTGGGTAAACAGGATCCCCACTTCTTTCCTGTTCCAGGGCTGGAAAACCCACAGGCTCTTCCTGCAGGAAGGGAAGGAGGAGGGTGGGGAGCCCACAGCACTGGGGTCAGCTTCCAAAACTGGGAACTGGCTGTCCCAGGGAACCACTCCTCCCATGGCACAGGCAAGATGTTTCCACTGCTGCTGGGAACTCCTGAGCAGGGGGATCCCTGAGGGACTCAGAATGCCATGTCAATACATTTTAACACCATGGGGCAGTGATTAAAGGGGTGGTCTCTACAGCAGCATCCAGCAGGAAGGAGCTGAGTGCTCCTCAGGTGGACTCTATCCTACAGAGCTTTAGGTGACCAAACCAAACTGCAATGAAGGCAAAATACCCAAATATCTTTAGAGGTCTGTGCCAAAATGCTCAGGGATCCACAGGAAGCCCCCAGTCAGTGGGAGCTGAAGCTGCTCCTGTCAGAGCTCAGCCCAGGACAGCTGAGTGAGCAAGGTGTTTGTGGGGGCTTTGCACCCCAGGAGAATGGCACCAGGACCAAGCAAAGGCAGATGCACACACCTCTGGTTCAGCCCCCTTGCCCTGCTCTGGCACAGCTCCTCCCACCTCTAATTGCAGCCCAAGCTGTCAATCCCACCTCACAGGAGAAAAATCAGTCAACAAACATTGCCCTTGAGCTACAAGACAAGTGTCTGGATGTAAGCAAAGCAAGAAATATTTCCTGTTCACTTGTTCCCTGTAGGGCAACTGATAGATCAGTGCTGCAAACATTCCCATTACTGAACACATGGCAAGTCCTGGAGCACTGATTGAGACAATGCCATGATGGCCCAAGCCTTGAATCAATGCTAAAAATCCAGTGCTGACCTGTACTCAGATGACAGCTTTCCTGGCTCTGAAGAGTGATAAAAAAATTGCCACAAATGAGAGCAATTTGGGTCAGGGACAGAGCAGCAGCTTTTTTGCAGCTATTTCACAACTGCGTGATTGAAGTGGTAAGAAATAAATTTCCTATGAAAGCACAAGGAATCCTGCTTAGGTGCCCTTTCAGATGAAATTTTAAACTCAGCTGCCCTTCTCATAAAAGCAAAATGGACTTCCAGCACCTGTCCATGCCCCACTGTCACCTCCCAGAGCAGACAGCTGTGGTTTTGGCACCCAGCAGCAGGTTGGGAGCTGGCTGGTTACAGCCCAGACTGGAACTTCATCTCACATCCAGGCCTTGCATCACTGCTGTGACAGCATCAGCTTCAGGAGGAAAGAACCCCTGAGATAACTGCCTGACAGGCAGGAGGATGGCACTGCACATCCACAGGGACTGTCCTCCTTCTCTGCAGCTCTGGCTCTTTCTAAGGCCTGCTATTTCAGGCTGTTACACCAAAATTTTAATTAAAACAAGAGGCCCATTTAAGCTCCCGTGGAGCCCTGCTCTAGCCTTGCTAATTAAAGACAAACTGACAGGATCTGAAATGATAAAATAAACCAGGTCTGAAAAGTTGGGGAGGCACAGGACGAGTCTGAGCTCTAAGTAGGTTGGAACCTGGGAGCACTGTGTGCTGTCCTGGCCCAGGATCCTCAGGCAGGTCCTGGTCTCTGTGGGGCTCTCAGAGGGTTAATCACAGCAGCCCAGGTCACATCTCACCTCTCTTCTCTGACAGCACGTTAAACCTGAACCCAAAGTTCTCACCACATTCCCAACACGAGTGGAAAGGCTGTGCTTTACTGCAGGGTCACTGCTCCTGCCCAGCCCTGAGAGCTGGGCTGCATTTCCAGGTGAATTCCTTGTCCCAGGTCATTGGGCACACCACAAACAGCCTGCAGCAATGAAACCTTGGTGCAGCAGAGCTGCTCCCTTCCCCTTCCTGTCCCAGGACTTTGTACTTTTCATCCAGCACTGTTGAATAGGGTAAAAAATTGCTGTTATTGATGAGGATGGGTTTGACACACAGAATCCTCCAGCTCAGATAATTTAAAGGTCCATGAACACACCAAGGCTTTGTATCTCTGTCCTTATCATTGCAACCAGAGCCATGGAAGTGTCAGCACCTCACCTCTACCCCTTGCTGCTCCAAATGGAAATACTTTGAAGGTGCCACAATCTTCCCCACCCACTCAAAAGGTGGATATGTGCAGACAGGTGCAGGTGTAACCCAGCACAGGTGACTCTGCCTTGAGCACCACCAACTCCAACCAGGCTAAAACAGGGCTGGTGCAAGCAAAGGGAATGATGTGACAGTGACTTAAGAGGTTAATTCCTGCTCTAGTCCCCCTTGTTTAGAGATGAACTCTAGAGCAGTAGCCCTTAGGACAAAAACATGTGAGTTTTGTTTTGTTTGGTGGGTGGGTTGCTTGGGGTTTTATTATGGAGGAGGATTGTGGGTTTTTTTAACTAATGGGATTTCTCTTGTCAGCCCAGGTACAGGCAGACAAATGAGATTTTTGAAGTTTCCCACCACATTTCGGAGCTTGATGCTCTTACACTCAAGGCAGGGACCTTTTTGCCACTTTGAAAGCAAAGCCCAGCACAGCAGACAGGACCACCAGGGAAATGTGAATTAAGGCCTAGCCTGAAAACCTTGGCCAAACTAAGAAACGCTGCAAACTGTTATAAAAACCTACTCAGAGCAGGAGAAACACCCCAGAGTAACCAAAGCCCATTTCACACATGAGTGCCATTTGCAGCCAGCCTCCCTCATGCTATCCAGGGAATCCAGAGGCCAAATCCAGCAACAAACAGTTGCAAATTGCAGGGACCTCAGTGGAAACTGCATCTGTCTGCTCAGAGCTGCACATGGGCTCTTGTTCCCCGAATTAAAAGGGAGTGCAAGGTGCTTGATTGCATCATGGCTCTTGATTACAAATGCACCAGCAGCCAGAATTAAACAGTTGGCTTCCTGGCCTATTTAGCATCCTTTAGTGCTGGGTTAGAGGGTGGGCAAGGCTTAGGGGATGTTTTTATATACCAGCATCTAATTTTTTTTGATTTTTTTTTTCTCAAGACATTTGCAGCAAATGATAACATTTCACAAAGACCTGGCCAAGCTCCAGAGGGAAAAACAAGCAGTGGAAATGTCTGTAGAAGCAGCTCTGCACTAGGCTATAAGGCACTGCCTGAACCAGCTGCCATAGCAACTGCTATTAAAGAAAGAATTAGAGCATTCTTCACGGAAGTAGGAAAGGAATCCTCCCAGTCAATAAGTGTAAGGATGAGATGCAAAGCAAAAAAAAAAACAAAAAACAAAACAAAAAACCCAAACAAAACAAAAAAAAACACAATAAATATAAGCATGTAGGAAAAATATGCACAAGTGAATGAGAAGCAGGACTGCTTGCACAGGTAGATGTGCTCTGGTGTTGTGGAGATGCCTATAAATACACCAAGATACCCAACTCCACCCTCATTAGCAAGCATTTTAGATACAGTTGATCCTGCCTTGGGGCAGGAGGTGGATTACATGACCTCCTGAGGCCCTCTCAACCTCTATTTTCCATGATTCTAGGAGGGAGAAATCTACACCAGCTGAGCTGAGCTGGCCTCACTCCAGAAAGGCAGGAATTTAAATCTGGAAAAAAAAATAGATTTAATCCACTTTTCACGTTCTCCTTGATCAGGAGAAAGGGGCAGAACGCAGAGCCTGCCACCACAGCTCACAGGCAAGTTCCTCCTGGCTGGAAATGCATATTCAGCTGTACCAGGGGGAAAGCAGCAACATCAGGCTTCACCCTGCAAGGATTCACCCCCAGCAGTATTCACTTCCCCACCAACATCCATTTGCAAAGACAATCAGATACGTGGCTGCAGACCTGTGGGTTTGGTTGTGGGTTGCTCTGCAGGGGTTGTTTTACAAATACACTTGAAAACAGAAGGATGCTGCAGGAAGCCAGCGAGCTCTCGGGTTCATGTCCTACATCCCCTGGCAGAGCTGGGTACACCCCCACAGCAGGACAGAGCCTTGGCTCTCACAGCTCACAGCCAAGCAGAGAGAGCAGACAAATGTCACTCTGGGCTCTGCTGCTCATCACACAAAGACACCAGAGGCCCCGAGGGAGCTGCTGTTTGTGCTCTATGGCTCCTCACGACTGGAGTGGGACAAACCACACCATGAATGGGAGCACAGGAAACAACACTCACCTGGAGGGCAGCCAGGCAGGCAAGAAACACTCTGCCTGCAAGAAAAAACCCCATGTCCCAGCTCCCAGGGCAAGGATGTGGCTGGGCTGTAGCACCAGCCCTTATCCCATGAGCAGGAGGCAGGAGTGCTGCTCCCAGTGCTCCCTCCCACCCACAGCCAAGCCTTGGCTCCCTCCTGCACATGGCATTCAGGAGAAAACACAAGGACAACCAAGCTGGGAAGTTCCAGGCTAGAAAGAGCCACTGACACATCAGCAAGTGGCACCAGACTTGGAAGTCCTGGCGTGGACATCTGGCAGCTCTGCAGACAGCAGGAAACAAGCAGAAATGCAGGGCTGCCTGCACGTCACAGCCAGCAGAGCAGCACAGGGCAGGGAAGGGTTAAATGCCACTGATTCAGCACCTGCAGGCAGGGACATCTCCAGGCACCTGGCTGAACCAAGGTCCCATTGATGCTCTGCCTTGGGCTCTGACGTTCCTGGCGAAGGCGGCTGCTGCACCCTGAGCCCTCCCTGCTGGGATTTGGCCAGGCAGGGCTTGAGAGCAGATGGTGACCTTACAAACCCCACCTACTGCACCTTGCAGGCACAACCTGAGCAGTGCCAGCCTCTCCTCCCTCCTGCCCAGATCTCCTTTGGAGGCAGGAACACTCCTCACACACGGCCACATCAACCCCATTAACAATAAACCAATGGAATGTCCAGTTTGTATTCAGGTGCACCTGCAGCCATGGACACACTGAGTCTCTCCTCCAAAACACACTGCAGCCAAATGCTGGAAGATGATTAAGTGATTTAAGCAAACTCCTTGTATGAAACAAAATCTTGACAACAGTGATTGGCCAATCCCTGCTTGAGTAAAAACACTTTAAACCCAAACAGACCATTCTTACTGGCAGGACAAGCAGTTTGAACCCAATGTTTATTCATTTTACTCTGTAATCCTATTACAAAATACACCAGGAATATTTTCAGTGGTATCAGAAATGCTGGGAGGCAGCACACGTGTAAAACCCAGAAAATGTAATGATGTATAAATGACCAACTTTTGAGAAATAAAAGAAATATTTCTGATAAAACTTTTTTTGTTTAAAGGAAAGTTGACAAATGAATTGATGAAGTTGACTCGAGATCTGGGGAGGGAGAGGGCCTCATCCCAGGAAAACCCTAGGTGGACTTTCAGTATTGAGACAGGAAAGTTGGCATTTGAAGCTCTTATGGATATAATTTCCCCACTTGACTGAATTTCAGAGAGTAGGGGAAAAAAAACTTTAAAAATATTTACTTGTTATGACAACAGAGAAAGTTGCTGATTCAATATTGCTCATGCTCCCAGATGCCTCTAGTTAACTGCCATATGCAAATCACCCCGCGTTGGCATCACATCCAAACTGCATGAAAAAGCCAAGTTAAAATGTGGCCAAATTCCTGAATCTGCTTTTGGAAGACATACCAAGCCCCATTAACAAAATTAACAAAATTCATCATTGCCAAGGGCTCCCACACGCAGCTTCCTGAAGAGGACAGCTCTCATTTCCACACCCAGGGAGTTTAAAACTTGAGAAATTCCTTTGTTGTTGAAAAGAAACTTTTAATTTCTGACTCAAACCATACCCAAATACCCAGATATATTCTCAGACTGATGGTGATAAGAGAGCTTTTCTTTTCAGAGCCCTTCAAAGGGCACAAAACCCAGGGGAAAAATCTTCTCAGACAGATAAATGCACTTACTCACAGACCTGGACACGGGAACCCCATGGAAAAAAGGCTTCAGGAGATTAATAACGTGGGTGGAAAATTAAGGCACCTCATAAAGGGTTTGAAGTAACAAGGGAACAGATCACATCAGCTTGGAAAGGTTAAAGAAAGCCATTTATAGACACTAATTAGGGCCTCTTTTAAAAGTGCCTTTGCAAGTGGCAAGGTTGGGTTTATTCCAGAGAGGTGCAAAGGGAGCGTGGTCGGAGTTGCTCAGGGATGCNAACAGATCACATCAGCTTGGAAAGGTTAAAGAAAGCCATTTATAGACACTAATTAGGGCCTCTTTTAAAAGTGCCTTTGCAAGTGGCAAGGTTGGGTTTATTCCAGAGAGGTGCAAAGGGAGTGTGGTCGGAGTTGCTCAGTTTATTCCAGAAGGGTGCATGGACCACACTGGGCATCACAGCACAGGAACAGGAGATGTGAGGGATGGCACAAAGGGAAGCACGGACACTTTATAGGACTAAGTTTATAGTGTTTATAGGAATAAGTTGCTTTCCCCCCAGTGAAATCTTCCCCACACAGTCAGCTCCAAGCTTATGCCCTCTGCTGTCACTGGAACCGTTTTGTTGAATGCCAAGTCCAAGGTCACCAAACCTGAGCTTTCCCTGACTTCCAGGCTCACCAGCCACGAGGATCTGCATGGGTAAACTCCTGCAGAGGCACTGCTTTATGCAACACTCTGGCTCTGCTAAAGTTTTGCAGGAGGAAGTGCCAGGGGGTGGGAGCTGAAGGACTCTGCAGCGATGCCATCGCCAGGGGTGCCCGTGGGAGGGAGGCAGCTCTCATCTGAGAGCAGGAGAAACCAGGGCACCTCTGGCACTGCTGGAAGGTGAATCAGTCCTTGGGGTCCC
The DNA here is from genome assembly GCA_013398995.1 of Alaudala cheleensis. NCBI lineage: Eukaryota > Metazoa > Chordata > Aves > Passeriformes > Alaudidae > Alaudala > Alaudala cheleensis. The sequence goes on along the minus strand of VWYE01022570.1, from coordinate 57,252 downwards.
TGCTTCTCTGCTGGCTCCTCCAAGGAGCCCAGCTCACGCTGCAGCCAGTGCCAACACCTGCAGTTTGTGTCATTCCAAGCAGGAGCTCCCACTGCAAACAGCCCAGGAGTGCAAAGGGAGTTCCAGACAGCAAATGTCACACGTCTGTACAAGCAGCCACTTCCCCCACCTCTGGGATCTGTTTCTCAGTTTACAGAACACCAGCTCATCTCCCCATGCTCTGGGGCTACTTTTAGAAAGGCTCAGCGATGTAGAAAGACCTGGACATGACAGCCCTGGCTGCTTTTGGGGACGAGGTGCTGCCCTGGGAATGGCAGGACCAGCCTCCTCTCCATGGTTTCAGTCCATCACCTCACAGAGCAGCCTCAAAGGGCCACAGCCCTCAGCAATTTCTTATCTTCTGAAATCCTTTGCAATCAGTAGAGTAGCTCATAAAGCATTCCTTTATTGCATTATAAAGCAGCTCCTTCACAGCCATCAGATCAGCCCAGAGGCTGCATCCAGCACCACACTCCTGTAAGCTCTGTGTGGGCTGAGGACCCTCCCTTTGCACCATCCCTTTGAAAGCAGCTCAGACTGAGCCCAGAGACGGGTGAGGACTTATTTCCACTTAAAATGGTGATGGTGTGTGATGCCCCTCCCCAGGAGCACAGACCAGCTCCCGTCTGGCAGCTGGGAGTGCTCTGCTCTCCCACCTGAGAGCTCAGCCATGAGCTGTCTGGAGCTACCCCAGCCTGCCAAACCAGAGGTGCAGGCAGCACCCTGCAGCCCAGGGGCACTGCTGCCCTCATCCTGGGGTCACTGCTGCCCCTCATCCTGGGGGTCACTGCTGACCCTCATCCCGGGGGTCACTGCTGCCCCTCATCCCGGGGGCACTGCTGCCCCTCAGCCCAGGGGCACTGCTGCCCCTCATCCCGGGGGTCACTGCTGCTGCCCCTCATCCTGGGGTCACTGCTGCCCCTCATCCCGGGGGTCACTGCTGCCCCTCAGCCCGGGGACACTGCTGCCCTCATCCTGGGGTCACTGCTGCCCCTCAGCCCAGGGACACTGCTGACCCTCAGCCCTGGGGGTCACTGCTGCCCCTCAGCCCAGGGACACTGATGACCCTCAGCCCAGGGACACTGCTGCCCCTCATCCTCGGGGTCACTGCTGCCCGTCCCCTCGCTGTCCCCAGTGTCACTGTCCCCTCACATCTGCCACCAGCCTGTTTGCAGTGTGCTCCCCACCCTGTTTCTGTCAGCAGAGATCCAAAGGAGCTTTTAATAACAGCTTGTTTGTAAAAGCTGGCATGTTTTGACAGATCTGTTGCAGAGGATGGGAGGAACAAGCAGACAGGAGCCATCACCCCTCCACAGCTCCTGCCCACGCTGAGGCTGATGGTCTCCAGGAGCCCCTGCCTTCAGTCCTGCCTGGCCACCACACTGACACCATGGAACCACAGAAGAGTTCAGGTTGGAAAAGCCCTCCAGGATCATGGAGTCCAGCCATTCTCCCTGCACTGCCAAGGCCACCACTAAACCATGTCCTCAGGTGCCACATCAATGCATCTTAAATCCCTCCAGGGATGGTCACTCAACCACTACACTGGGCAGCCTGTTCCAGGGCCAGACAACCCTTTTGGAGAAGAAATCTCTCCTAATAACCCATCTAAACCTACCCTGGGGTGCAACTTGAGGCCATTTCCTCTTGCCTTTCACATGTCACCTGGCACACAGTAGCTCTCTCAATTACACCTGGGCAGGAGGCAGGCAAAGGACAGTGAAAGCAGCATGTCCAGGATCCCTGAAGAGCAGGGCTGGGTTCTGCACCCACCAGCTCCATCCTACAGCACTCACCTGCCACCTCAGGAGGTGCTCACACACACCACAGCCTCAGACATCATCCAAAGAGCCAACTCAGCACTCAACTCCACTTCCTCCTCCCTGATTTCACTGCACAGCACCCACCACCATCCCCTCTCCCACTTTGGGGGTGAGAATGACAAAAATAAACAGAAAAGTCACAGGAATGGCAATGGCACAGCCAGAGGCAGCTCAGAGGTGACACGTGCCAGCTGCACCCCCAGCTCCAACCTTCCTCACACTCACCAACTTCTTAATCATTTATGTTTCACCTCCCCCTCCACATCCCACATGGAAACAAAAGATGATTCACATATCAAAATAATCACCTGGGACCTCAGAAAGCCCACGAGTTCCTGCACTGCCTTGATAAGGAACTTTGCCAGTTTGGCACCTGGGTCTGACTCTGTCCCCTCCTCCCTTTCTCCTGGTCCCACATCACAGAGGGGCCAGAGCAGGCACAGAGCCTGCCCACACTCTACTTTTAGGACTGAAATTAATTGAGCACAAAACAAATTCACTGTAAAAACTTGAGGCATCTGAAGAATCCAGCTACTTGGGAAGCACCTGTGCCCTGGGAACTCTGTCCCTTGTCCTCTCCAGAGGGTGGGGAGATAGATTTTCTGTCAGCAGGGAAGTGGCTTTGTAACACTTGGGTTTCATCACCAGCATCACATTGGAAAGAGCAGCTGCTGGGTCAAGCCCACAACCTGGGCTTGCCCATGGGAAGCAGTCAACAGGATTATGATGCCAAAAGAGACCTGCAGTGATGGATTTTCCTTCACAGGAGGAAAAGAGTGAAGCTGGGAGCTAAAAGCTTGACTCTGCAGCCTCAGCAGTGAAGTATCCACGTCCACATGTGGTGCAAGACCACTGTCCACAGGACCCTGCCACCAGAACATTGGGGTCACAGCCTGAACATGCCAGCCCTGCCAGCTCACTGCTCTCAGGGAGCACAGCCATCCTGCACCAGACCCTGATCACAAACACCTTCCTGCATCCCCCCACAAAATGAGACAGCAAGTGTATGACAGTCAGTCAGGAGCTGTCCTCTTCCCAAACAGCCCAGATCCCAAACCAGAAAGCTGAAAGCAAAACTAAAAGGTTGGGCCTCCTGCAGACCCATCTCACACCCCCAGCCACAGCACCACACAAACTCTCACCCTCTGTCCCAACGCTGTGACCTGTCACTGGCACATGAACTGCTGGGTGTGAAACCCAAACCACAGCCTGCCAATGCCTGCCAGCACAGGCAGAGGTGGCACAAGTCACAAACCTGTGCACTCAGGCAATGGCAGCAGCCACAACTCCACAGCTGGCTTCACTGCTGGAGCCCTCCAGAAGAGCACAGTGAGAAACATGGGGCCACTGGAGCAGAGAGCTGGAAAGAGCTATGAAACCTCTAAAGCAAGGAAGCAAGGAATGAAAGCCTGCAGCTCCAGGGCATGATCACAGCTCTGCTGTCCCAGGGAGGTCACAAAGGCACAAAGAACCAGAGCCATGGCAGGGCTTGGCAAATGCAGTGACAGTGCCCAGGCAGGGTCACCACTGCCCATGCTCTGCTTCCAAACAGGAGCAAAACACACACAAGGACAAGTCACAGTGCAGAACAGGCTGGCTCAGGAACAGGGACATGACTTTGGGGAGGTTCTTCACAAGACAAGACCAGGTCCTTGCCTTGCACCCATGTGCCCCTTGTAGAGGGTGCTGGAAACCAGAGCACCATTCTCCAGCAGAGATGCTCCACTGGCATCCACTGGCCAGGTTTCCTGAGCACCTCCCTCTGCCATGCCAAGGGATCAGGAAGATCACACCAATTTCTCTGCCTTGCAGAGCACCAAGCCCAAAGGCTGCTCCAGCTCTCCTGCAAGAGATGTTTTTCCTCCTCTGCACAGAAGCACTCTCTGGCTCCCCAGAGCTCACAGGTTTTCCCCCGTGCTGTGCTGAGGCTAATGGTTATTGACTTTTAGACATGTTTTTTCCTCCTCCCTTCAGATTTTGTAGCAGAAGCAAAGCACTCTCATCCACTTTGAAATGGTGCAATTAAACCAATTTCAGAACAATTTGCAGTTCTGCTCTTCAGGAAGCACTAAGCAAAGCCATGCTTCCCAGTATTTTGGGAAAATATTTATGCATTCACATAGCTCTGAATCCATGCCCCCAAGCAGGGAAGCTGAAGGGATTTACACTGCGACAGACTTCTATAAAACCACTGAGAGGTACACCCAGAAGGCAAGGAAGTGTTTCACACCTCCTGTAAGTAGGAAGTGTGAGAAGGAAGGAGATGAAAACTGCCTTCCTTCACCCAAACCTCAGTCACAGTCCCTGCCCCATCCTGGCACTCAGGCACCCACTCCTGATGCCAACCAAGGTAATGCTGGTGTCACACGGGGCTTTGAGGACCTCAGAGCTGCACCAGAGATGGGAATGCTTTGAAGCCCAACACCACAGCAAGGGCAGTCTGTGGATGACAGCACAGATGCCTCTGCACAGCACAGAGGGCTTCACACCACATGGAGCTCACAGACAGAACCTGCCAGGCACCAGGGCCATACCTTCCTCCACGTCATTCCTCAGAGAAGCCTCCAGCAGAGCAACGCTGGCTTCAAAAGACACTTTCTTCCTGTTCACAGCATTTCTCTTCTTTTCATGCTTCCTCTTCTTGTGCTGCATCTCCTTCTCATACTGGGCCCACTTCTTCAGCTGCTGAGCCCTGCGTTTCTGGGCTGCCCTCAGCCTCTCCAGCGTGGGCACCTTGTCCAGCAGCTGCAGCTCCGTCAGCAGATCCACGTGGGCATCCATGGCTTCTGCCCACGGAGGGGAGGGGGAGGCTGTCCCAGTGGGAAGGGATGTCCCACCACAGGTCCTCTGGATGGCAGCCACCTGCTGCTATTCCAGCATCCTGAGGCCGAGCTGGGGAGGGCCCATGGCAGGGGATGAGGATGTGGTGGGAACCTGGAATGAGGAGAAAAGCAGGAGAGATCAGAGGTCATCAGGCACATGAGTTCAGCCTGCTGGAAAACACAACAGGCAACATCTACCACCTCAAAAGGCAGCTGAGTTAACTGTTATTAATTAGAACTTTAATTGCTCTAATTGCTTTAATTGTTCTTACTGGCCTTGGTGATTCCCCACTTCCCCCACTCCAACCATCCCAGCAAAACCCTCCTGATTCAGCAGAAGTTCCACTGTGCAGCTCCTTCATGTCTATTGCTCACATCAACTCTGTCCTAGGAGCAGAATGAAGCCTTAATGAGCAAAGATCTTCCACATGTTTGATACCATTTGTCAGACAACTTGGGAGCAGTTTGGGTCCTGAGACTCCCACCCTTCCCTCACCCCAGTCCTGCTCTCCAGCAGCCACCTCCCCGAGGCATTTCAGTCTGAGCAGCACAGCACAGCTCAGAGGGGACCAAGGCTGCAGTGCCCAGGGCAGCCACAGACACCAGACCAGGACATTCCAGCACAAATAACCCAGAGGCTGGAGATCCCTGGGGCTGTCTGTGCCCCGAGGTCAGGCAGGTTTTCCCAGAGGAGCTCTCCCCACCAGGAGCACTGTCTGTGCTGCTCTGCCTCATCCATCCAGCCCCAGCTGAGGACAGATGGATGGACCTGGCTCCCAGCTATTGGTAACACTTAAACCACCTCAAAGATCTTCCACATTGAGGTTGCGTTCATTTTTCTCTTCCTTCAGGTTTTCTCTTCACCTCACAGTAAATCACTCTGGTTTTGCTGTTTGGGCTCCACAAGCAGTGAGAGCAGTCAGTTCCCAGCTCCTGACCCTCGGTGTGACCCCAACAGAAACCTCTGAGCAGGGCCACCCACAGAGTGCCCAAGCAGGGACCAGCTGCCCAGTCACCTGAGCAAACACACCCCACATTTCAGGAGATGCCCAACAGGTGTGTTTGAAATAAAGCCAACATCACAATCAAAATGAATTAATCCTTTCCAAACAGACCTGTGCAAAGCACATTGAATGGCTCCTGCAAAATCCACGTAACCAGTAAATAACCAGGTATGAGATGAGAGCTCCTGTGGTTCAGCCAGCTTGGAGGGGACAAAGAAAAAAGAAAAAGGAAGTGTTGATGGGGAAAGGCTGACTGAAGAACTTCAGTATTCACAAGCACCTGAGAAAGCCTCAGTAAGACAGATGAAGCTCAACTCTGCTGCTGCAAAACAGAGGAAGGAACAGCCTTGTAAGCACTGGATGGAGAGAATCTATGGGAAAAGGAGCAGGAGAGAGGCAGAGAGACCAGCTGAGAGCCAGGGGGAGGATACCAAACCTCAGCCCATCCCGGTGGGCCAGGAAAAGCCACAGCTCATCCCTCTCAGAGGAGGTCTGAGGGGCTGCAGGGCAGTGTCCACACCACACAGCACATCCACCACATCCCAGGGAATCCCACAAGGCCGAGGCATCCACATTTACTAAACACTGCTGCAGACCTTCCACGGGGGTTTGACCTTACCTATAAATATCTGGGCATCCTGAGAGCCAGACACGCCATTTCCTCCAACAGATAATTGGTTTGGGAACTGAAAACAAACAAACTCAGCCAGAGCACACAGGCAGGTCCAGGCAGCTGCTTTATCCAGCAAATGGCCAAGGACAGCTTCAGCAGCACCTGCAAACCTGATTTTGAGGACTTCAGGATAGACCTGAGCAGAAAATACCCACCCTGTTCAATCCCAAAAGAATTTAAAAGTGCTAAAAAATGCTTTAGTTCCACACAGGAACGAACCCAAATCCTTGCAAAGTGTTTCACAAGGGAGCTACAAATTCAAAATTCAAATTCAATTCACTTGCTTGAGATGGAAAACACCAACTTGTGGCTTTAGCACAGCACTGGAAAGCAAAGGAAGGGTACCATGGCTCCTCCACAGCACAAGAGCCACTCACAGCTCTCCCTGACCCCTGCCCACAGCCCCCACGGGCTGGGACTCACCACAGCCCCCAGAAACCCCGCAGAAAATGCGTGAATGCAGTCCCCAAAAAGCTTTTCTTGTGGGACAGAGCATTTCCCAAGCACAGGCGCTGGGCTGGAAAGCTCTTCAGCACCTCCCTGAACTCAGCTCCTGCCCCTGGCAAGCATTCCTGGGAAGTATCTTTGTTGGCAATCTCAGTCTCTGCTGCAGCAGCACAGCCTGCAGATCTGAAGCCCCGGTTACAATACCTCGAAGGAGGGGAGATAAGGGCAGGAAATGCCTCTCGGAATACAGCACAGGCACTCCCACCTCGCTCCTTGTCCAGGCCACTTCTGCCATTGTTTGCTCCAACATGAACAAATATTTTCCAAAACACACCTGGAGTAGAAATGAGGACCTAATGCTGCAGGATTATTAAAGCAGGAAACTTCATTTCAGCATTTCACAAGATAGGCTGGAAGTTTTCTTGGGGCTTTAGGACTGCTCCCTGGAAAGAGCAACAGGACGTTGATTTATAAGCAGAGGATAAGTGTGGCTGGGCTTGCCCACGTTTCAGCTTTCTGCATGCACCTCATCCTCCAGCAGCTTCTCTGCTCTCACAACAGAAGAAAAGGGAGATTCTCTTCCTTCAGGAAGGGGAGTGAAATGGAGAGGGGACATCCACAGACATCAAGACATCTCTGGAAGTACCAAATGCCAGCAAGTCCTCAATCCAACCACAAAATGAACCTCTAAAGGAGCTAAAAGGTCACTCTGGGAGCTCTTCCCGAAGTGGACACAGCTCAACTTCTCCCAGATACAATTCCCTATCTCTGTCACAGACCCCAGAGCCCCAGGAAAGACTTTGGCCCCATGGCTCTGGCTGCCTGTTTTCAGTGACCTGGTTCCTTCCCTGTACCTAAAGAAATGACACATTGACTTCTGGCACAAACAGGTCAGGCTAACTATAGCCCAGGTTCAGGGCCCAGCCTTTGTTTACCTGCAGAGTGGCACAGCAGTGCCTGTGTGGGTGTCTGTGGCTTGCAAGGCACCACATTTTGGTTTCTGTTCTAACTCAAGCAGAGGAGGGGGCAGAAGGAAAGCACCACTGGAGCTCAGCAGTTTCCATGAGCTCAGCAGATCTGGGGCACTGAACACATCCTGCCACACACACACACACAGCCCCTGGCCCTGCAGGGACAAGGGACACTATTTCAGGGGCCAAAAGGAAGGCACTGGTGCCATCCCCTCCTCCTGGCACTGCAGCAGGGAAAGGCTCACTCTGGAGTCAGAGACTGGCTCCTGTGAAGGGCACACACGTGATGGCCAACACCATCGTGGGGCTTTTTTGTAAATGTGCATTTCCTGTCTATTTTGTCCCACCTGACTAAGCCAAAAGCACTTTCAAGCCAAGGTTACTCACTGACAGCACAAGAGGAGATGGCAGTTCCATGAAGTGAGAGTTTTCTGAGTCACCTTGTGCCACCAGCCCTGTCTGAAGGCTCCCACACACACACACATACACATTTTCCTTCCCATTTCACACCCTGAGGTTGGCACCTGCCTCCCTCAAAGGTGAAAACCAAAGGTGCTCATTTTCCTCCACCAGCACAGCCTCAGAGCTGCCCCCTGACCTTCCTACACAGCATTCACCCTGCAGACAGTTTGCCATGACACTGCTGGGGCTGGAGCTGGCTCTGTGAAAGCAGCCATGCTGCTGAGTGAGGCTGCAGAGTCCCCTCATCCCATGATGAAGCTGGAGCTGAGACCTGCAAATCCTCTGTCACATCTTCCCAAGGCAGCAGTTAAAGCACAGCATGACACTGATGCAGAACACAAACACTCACACAAGTCCTTCACTTAAGTGTCATCAACTGATTCCAGTTTTATTCCACTTAAAAAAAAACAAACCCAAACAAACACAAATCATGGAAGAGCAACCCTTGAATGGGACAACATGAAGTGAAAGACTGGAGATTTCTTAAAGCTTTCAAGCAAAGAGAAAACAGGAAGGCCCAGAGCTGCCACTTCTGAAGTTAAGGAGATAATTTCCAGCCACTGGGTTGCTCGTGGTGAGGCACCTGCAGGACTGGGGCTGGATGATCAGGTGAGGTGTCTGCAGCACAAAGTCAAGCCAGTGGCATGAAGAGACAGAAATAGCCCTGTCCTCCCCACGCCAAGCTAATCTCTCCTCTGGAACTGGAAACCAGGCACAAAGCCTGCAGCAGGGATCTGGGTGCATAAGCATTCAGCAGAGGAGGTGGTGCCTGATTTATTTATTTCATTAACATCAACTCCTGCACCATGGCAAGGTGAGGAGTTGCCAAATTCACCTCCTCTGCTCCCTGCGAGGGCCAAGGTCAATGTTCCTGTGCCATGAAATGCAGGTGAGCAGCCCACTGCAGCCCCTCTGCTGAGCCCATCCTCTGGCAATAGACACCAATGAAGGATTCACAGGCTTTTCCTTTGGGCAGCACCTTCAGCACTGTCCCTGCTTAGGGATACAGACCAGCCAAAGATGCATGTTCTGCATGGGTGCTCCTGCTGCTGGCCAGGATCCTCCCAGGGGCTGCAGGAAGCAGCAGAGCAGCTCTTCATCACTTGGTGCCCAATGAGACAAGAGCTCACTTGAGCCCAAAAGCCAAACCCCATCCACAGTCAGCCAGAAAGCCCCTGAGAGAAGGAGGGGACAGCCCAAGGGTCAGGCAGGAAAGGCAGGGACAGGAGTTCAACCATCCCCAAGGGAGGACAAGGTGGGGGCTCAGGAATGTGCCCTGGGGCTGACCACACACAGGGGGCTGAGGTCCTGCCCCTCCCTCCCTCCCACAGCCCAGGCTGGGTGGGAAGGGCAGCAGTGTCCCCCTCCCACCCTTCCCACAGGAGCACAGTCCAAGCCATTTCCTAAGGCTGTCCCTACAGAGCACATTCCCAGAGCAGCTCTGCCAAGGCACTCCCCAGCACTGCCACGGGGGCTGCTCCCACCTGCAGCACCTTCAGGGAGATGGAAACAATCCCTCTCCTGTCCTACTGATGGGAACAGGGGTCCCATCCTATCCCTGTGCTGGACAGGAGCTCTTGGGGTTTGTGTGGTTTACTTGTTTTATTAGTAGTACATCAAATCAAGAGGGTCCTTCATCCTTAGACCACCACTGCCTAAATCTGTTTTTTATAAAACTGCCTCTGTCCCTTTGTCCCTTTTGGGAAAACATTTCACTGAAGCACCATCATAAGGACACTGCACTGAGCCCCACCTGTCACAGCCTCACACACCCACAACAGGGCACCTGGCACTGGGTGCTCAAACAAAGGCTCAGAGGGGTGGATACCAACAGTGACCACATGGCAAACTGGGAAGGGGACTTCCAATCACAAGAGCTATTCCTGCACAGAATCACAGCCCCAAAACACTCCGTGCCACAGGGCACAGCATTTCCAGCCTCCTGAAGGGTTTCCTTTTTCTTTTTCTGAAGCCTAAATTTTTATTTCTGCAATATCCCCCTGCCAGACAGGTTGTGCCACCTCCCTTGTGTGGATCTCTGTGCATGGACTGTGACACAGGCGGGCACTGACCAGCATCTCCTCTGGACATCAGGGCTGGTGGCCAGGCTGAAGGCAGAAACCGAAACACAGCCCAAGGCAGCAACCCCAAACCACAGCTGGACACACACCTCAGCACCCCCAACCACAGCTGGACACACACCACAGCACCCCCAACCACAGCTGGACACACACCTCAGCACCCCAAACCACAGCTGGGCACACACCTCAGCCAGTGCCCTCACAATCACCTGCAACAAACCCTTCTCCAGAGCTCAAGAGCATCCACAGGTGAGCAGATGAACACAGATCAAGGTCACTGGCATTTCTCTGGGCAGAAAACTCACTGCAAGAGGCACACCACCACCTCAGGATTGTTATTTCTAGTCCTGTGCCACAAGGTGCTGGTGGAACCCACTGGTCTCTCGGTGCTACTCTGACAGCTCTGGCCATTGCATCTGGTGGCAAATTCTTCTTGCAACACCATGTGATTCTCTCAGTGTTGTGCTGTGAGCCCCACAGCACCCTCAGGTTAACCACACAGAGGAGTGAAAATTATGAGAATTGTTGCTGCCTGATTTAATGTCCCTGGTATCTTAGAAGTAAACAGCTCCTTTCCTCACTCAGGGCTTCAGCTACACTTTGAGCAGCAGATGCTCAGCACTACCAGAAGAATGGTTCCTCCTGAAGGAATGGCAGGGAACATGGCAGGAAACATCACTTAAAAAAAAAAAGAAAAGAAATATCTATATTTATATATATATATATGTATATTTCAGCCAGGACCCCATAGGGAACACAACTCCTACATCTGCCCTGGAGTGCTGGTGGAGAAGAGCAGGTACAGAAATATTCTGGGTGAGAGAACTCATCAGAAATTGGGAGTTTCAGGAGAGATTCTTGGCTTTCCCGCAGGTTTCTTGTATGCAAAGTAAGTAACTTAATCTGTGTCCTAATTACCTTCTTAAAGTGAAGATACTGTTTTACCATCTGCAGCAAATGAACTTTCATTGCTGCCTGCTGCAAAGGTGGTGAAGGTGGTGAAATAATTGTAAATTATTTTTCTAGCTTGATGGGAAGCTCAAAATTTCAAGCTAAATTCTTCTCCAGAGAATTAAAAACATTCTGGTTTGGCTGCTTTATCTCTAATTCCAGATAATCTCTCTGTCTTCAGTGAGCTCCTTCCCAGCAGAAGGAATAAAATACAAATAAGAAGAAAAAAAGTAAGAAAGTTAAAAAAAAAAATGTCTTTGGAACCAACACTGGTAATAGAAAAATTTAAGTGTCTCTTTCTTTTCTCCCCCAACTGTTCCACTCCTAACAACACTGGCAGTTGTTTCTGGAAAGCCCCTCAGCATTTTCACTATATATTTCCTGTAAACACCCAACACAGCACAATATACATTCTTTTTCCTGTCAATATTTCAACGTGGGCTTCCTTAAAAAAAACTTCTAAAAAACCACAAACCCTTTTTTGCTGAGCAGTCCTCCCCCACATCAGTGTGCAGTGAGCAGTGACACAAACCTGGTGCTGCTCCCCACACACAGAGGGCTCAGTCTGGGGGTTCAGCAGGGAAGGGCTTTGAGCACAGCTCACACACAGGATTTAGCAGCAAGCCAGGGCATTAAAGCTGAACCAGCTCAGCTCTCCCTTCCCTCCACGTGGCTCCTGTGCAAAGCTGCTCCTGCAGCCCCGCTCCCAGCAAGGCAGCAGGACCTGGAGGTGTTTTAAAAAGCCTTCCTCTGACAGCTCTGTAGAGCAACTGCACCTTTGTGTTCCTGCTCCAAACACAGCACTCCAGAGCTGCCACCTTTCTGCTTTAAACTGCCCTTGCCTGGGGACATTTCCAAACCCAGAACTTCCATGTGGATGGTTCTCCCACTCACTAATAATTGGGGGTTTCTTCTCCCCTCTCTATTTTTATTCCCTATCGCCTTCCTCACCAGCCAAGCTCCCCTCTCACTGGCTCTTCCAGCACATCCATGGGCAGAAAGGGCTGTCCCAGCCCCAGTCTGGGGTGCAGCCCCAGACCAGGCACTGGGAACAACTTGGAGGATGCACTGGAGCTGTAAAACTGCTCAGCCCCCTTGCACTGCCAAGGGGGATGCCTTGGGCTCCCCTCTGCTCTCAGGCTGATCAGTGAATCAGGAAAAACAGACACCCGGGGCTCTTGGCCACGAAGTTCCACAAGGAGAAGGGAGAGGGGCATTTCTGCCAGCTTCAACTTGAAAATCTTAACGGTGATTTCGAGTCGAGTTAAAAACCAGAGAGCAAGTTCAGGGCTCAGTTTGCAACTACACCACAACAGGGCATTCTCCTTTAACCCAGTGCCACAGAGAAACCACACTCACAGCAGGTAAAGCTGCAGACAGAATCACTAATTGTACTGATTCCTTTTTCCCCCAGCTGAGCACATGTAACCACGAGCAGAGCTCTCCCCTGCTCCCCTCTGACTGTGCCCCAGACGGCTCCAGGGAAGATGCTGCTCGAAGACAAGGAAATTTTATTCCTTCAAGAACCCAGCACACACCACTCCCCTCTCCCCTTTGCTCCCCTTAGCAGAAAAGTGTCTGCTAACAAAATTTATCTCTGGCATCAGAGGAGCAGCAGGATCCCTGCCCTGAGGCAAAGAGAGAAGGATCAGAATGGGATTTCTGTGCAAACACCAAGCGAATCCCAACTTCCCTCGCACGAGAGCAGCCCCATCCTCCGAGCCAGGCAGTTAAATATTGAAGGAAAGGCATGCAGCAGCTCCGATTATGTGGAACAAAAATTAATTGAGGGCATAAGTCTCCAATTGGGCTCTCCATTTATTTTTTCCACAGCACATTATATGGGAGTGGGGGTTGCAATGCAGACACCTGCAGGGAAAGCAGCCCGACCCATCTGTGACAGTGATATTACCTCTTTTTATTTGTTTTTCTGGTTAGAGCTTCCATTTTTTATCAACCCCGCCACAGACAGATGTGTGCAGGCTTCCAAAACTGCATCCCTCTTCCTGACATTTTCAGCTCCACATTGAGAGAGCTGTAATTTGGAAAACAATTCTTGGAAAACAATTTTCCCTCAAAACAGGCTTTAAAATAAGACATGGGAAAAACAAATTAAAAAAAAAAAAAAAAGCAAACTCCAAGCTAATTTCCAACAGAATCTCAAAAACACCACTGAAAGAGCCCACACCCTTCCCTCAAGATATAAATTAAAGCCCCATTCGCGCCCGCACCCCGCTCTTTTTAACAGAAATCCTTCCATTGTTTAAAGCCATTTACACATATTTTGGCCCACGGAAAAAAAAATAATCCTGGGAACAGCCCTATTCTGGCACAGCAACAAGCCAGATAAGTGGCTGTATTTTCCATTCCAGCTCCTGGGCACTCCAGCGGCAGGGCTCCTGCAGCCCCCCAGCCACGGCCAGGGATGCGCCATTCCCTGGGAATGCCCACCCCGAGCATCCCTCCTGCATCCCACCCGCCCCACGCAGCTGTGCACCCCCAGGCTGTGCCTCCTGACGGGGAGTTCCATCCAGTGGGACTGCATTCCTCAAGTTTGATTGATTTCCTGGGGTTTTTGCCACCAAAAGTCCAGCCTTGCTGGTCGCTTTCCAAGGCAAAGGTGTGACTCTTGTCAGCTTTGTGGCACCGCGGTGACAAAGCCGGTGACTGGCAGAATTTAAAAGCGTTTGCTACACACCTGACAGGAGGAATATTGATTTTGAGGGAGATTTACGAGAGGATTCTCCCCCCCAGCCATCTGACCCATCCATTTTAAATAGCGGTTGCATTTAATTACTGCTAACAAAATGCTTTCCACTCTAAAGCTTATGGACATTATCGAGCGTATCTACAACAATTCCAATAAGCCTCAAAAGGTCTTAACAAAACAACGTCAGAAGATGCCCTCTGACCCATCCTGCATCCATCAGGGAGCCTGCACAGCTACTCAGGGTAGTGTAACCCTCCTCTCAGCTGTGCAGGGACCAGCACAGGCTGCCCACAGGCTCTTCGGGGAGAGCAAAGAGGTGAGACTTGAGGGAAAATTCATTATCCATGTGACAGTGTGGGATGCTTTGTTCCAGACAGCTCAAACATCTGGATTTGTTGTCTAGGGTTTAGCCCTTGGTGAACTCTGTGATGATTTACTGACCTGCTAAACCATGCACACGCCACCCAAAAATTCATCCTCCAGTCCCCCCAGATTCTGCAGGTCAGGGTGATGCAGGAAGGGGGCCCTGAGGCTGTGATCCCACACTCAGAGAGTGGGTCAGGCCTCCTGCAGCACCCCACAGCTGCTGTGGGGCACCAGGGCCAGCCCATCCACAGCAGCACTCCCACATCAGGGCGATCCAGGCTGCTTTCCCTGGAAGCCTGCAGGAATATTACAAGAGCACCTTCTAGAAAGTGGAACCACAGCACTTGAAGAGGACAAAGGCTCCTTAAAATGCAGATGAGCAGAGAGCCGGCACGGGAAGAGCAGCACCGCCTCTCACTTCCACCTCTGCCCGCTCCAGAGGAACTCGCCTTATCTCAGATGCAAGCCCTGAGACTGAAACGAAATGTTTTGCTAGCAGAATGCTAACAAAACCTCAGCACAGCTCTGTGCGGCGCCAACATCGCCACTTTCACTCTGAAATCAGACTCTGGGAGCAGCTTGCCATTGCCGTGCTTGCAAAGCAGATTTTCTGTTTCTGAAGAACCTTATTTTTAGGCGCAGCTCTCAACCAGCACGTCACCACACATGCCCTACTTTCTGTGCTTTCTGCATCTCCTCTTGGCCACAGTTGGAGTGGTTGTTGGCTTGGCTTGCTGCTCTGACAATACAATTGCTCTGACACCCAGTTTAATCAAATATTTACCACTTACTAGTTTGAAAATAGGATTTTGGATGCTTTAGATTAACTTGACTTCTGAGCCTGGAACCAGAATTGCTGGTCTAGCTCTCCTCCTCACCAGTCCAGTTCTTCCTTTGCTTCTGTCATTTCTGAGATTACCAGCACAAGGGCTCTGCTGCCACAGACCAAGGAGGTCCAAGGAAAACCTTGGACAATCTCAGCCACCCATGAGGCCAATGTTCAGCCATTCTTCTCTGCTGTTCCAATGTGCAAACCTGTCCAGAGAGACTCTTCCCAAAGACATCAAGGGCAAAACTCAGCTGGGAAGAGTGGCTGCTCTGAGGGAACACTTTCTGGAGGGCTTCCTGGGCAGAGATGCCAACCCTGCCATTCTGTAGGTGCCTCACTTGGGTGTTTGGTCTGAGAAGAAGTGTTACTTGGATGGCAGAAAAACCAGTGTACAAGTCAAATTCAGGTAGCAGGGACACCTTAAAGCCTGAAATCTGATCTGATCCAGCAGATGGAGGGGATGGCCCTCCTGCATCCCACTGACAGCCCTACAGCACTGCTCCCACCCACGGCTTTGGGGGGCTAAGCAAGGCAGCAAACAAAGCCCACCCAGAACAAAACCCACTTAACTTCACACACCAGATGAACTCTTGCTCGACACCTCATTAACAAAAAGCCAAGTCCTACACAAATCCCTAAATCTCAGCACCACCAAGGAGACAAAATGAAGGTATTACTGAGCACTGAGCACCCAGCACAGGGCCCTCCTGCCTTCCCTGGATGGGTATTTGACCTCTGAGCTGCTGTGCCAGCCTCAAGCAGAATCTGTGCCCATGAAATGCTGCCAAACTCCCCCATCACCACCTGGAGCCACCTAAGAACAATGCCTCAGACTTGGGGTTTTCCATAAGGATCATTAAGGATGCCATGGCTATGCCATAACACCACATGGAGCAGCTGGGACAAGATTAAGGCAATTGGTGCTGATGAGTGAAGCTGTGCATCTCCATCCTTCCCTCCTGGGCTGTCCTCTCTCCTCTTTTCCAGAGACACCCAACCTGCAACTCCTGCCCCTGCCAGCTCAAGGGCAGAGCATCAAACATTGCAGACCCTCAACTACAAAGCAGGGACAAGAGCAAACTCACAAGGAAGGTCCCTTGGCAGCTCAGGGTGAGAGGAAAGGAGGGGGAATTGCTGCCAGCTTGTTTGTGTGCACTCGGGGTGGCATTTCCAACCCTGTAATTGTTGCATAATGAATTTAGCAATGGAGTTCAAGAGCTGTGAATCATTCAGACCAAGAAAGCATGAGTCAGCCCCCGAAGAATCAGATGTTAAAATTACATACATTTAACTTGAGCTTGACAAATCCAGAGGAGCAATGTCTCAGCACAACTGAAGCCATCATGCCAACATCCCCACTCTCCTCCCAGCACACACAACGCCAGAGCAGCACCAGAGCAGAGCCTTTGGCCACTGCAAATAATTTACACCTGCCACCCCTGCCCAGAGATCAGCCCAAGAGATCAGCTCCCAAAAACCACCTGATGCTGCCTCTTAGCTGGTGGTGCTCACACTGACTCACTGAGAAAGGTGGTGAGGCCCCAGCCAGCCTGAGAAAAGCCCTTTGTGCAATCCTGACATGGCCTGAGCACTCGGGACGCTCATTTCTCTGGGTGAGATCTGCTCAGGAGCTGCGTGGGGACAGGGGAGGACAGCAGAGGTGGCTGTGGGAGCAAAGCACAGAGCTGGGGTGGGAAAGGAGCTCAGATCTCTGCAGAGGATCAAGCATGAAACAGGGCAGATTCATGACAGAGAAGGATGCCTGAGTTAAGGAGTGTGTGTGGATGCAGAGAATATCTCAGGAAAAAGGTGTTTTCCTGGCTCTGTTGGGGATCCTGCTTAAGCAATGTCCTGTATTTCTTGCACTTACAGGCCCTGCATGTATGGAAGGAAAGTTATTGTGAAGTGAGACAGGGCGCAAATTCAAAGCAGAACGACTATTCTGGGTTAACTCCCCAGGTGGCTTCTTATTCTAGAGTGGCAGTACCTTTTTCTAGTTTAATTCACTGTAAAAATAGATTAGGCCAATGGTTCTCATCTGCAAGGCCATGGTAGCTGGCCTGTTGCTTTTGGAGCATCCTTAATTGGAGCCTGGCTATGGGGACAAGGGGGCTCTGGGATGCAGATGTGGTAATCTCAATTTGGGAACATCACATTCACTGAAAGCAGGATAGAAACAATCACCTGCAGGAGTGTCTGCACAGCCACAGGGCTGTCCCTCAGCAGGGGCACAGGACACACAGGGACAGGGGACACACCCTGCAGTGCTCTCTGCCCACCACAGCCAAGCAGCACTACACCAGACCCACAGCCTGCCCTTTGCACACACCCCAAGGCCTCCTCGGAAAGCCATTTTTGTTTGAGGTTCCTTTGAATTTTCCATTTATCAAGCTTCCATTTAGCCCCGTTAATCACAGCCTATCGAGCTCTTTCAAATGCAAACACGGAAATGTACCCAGCAACTGCACTTCTCCCGTTTATCCTTCTCCTGCTGGAATCATGGAGGGCTACAAAGCAGCAATGCCAACCCACCTGTCTCAGGCTTTTCAACCTCTTCCCAAGGGATGAAATCAGCTGACTATTCTGGAAAAAAACAGACTGATCTCTTTCCCTGCCAGCAAGCAACATTCAAGGAGAGCAAACAATGTGTTGTGCAGGAGGAAGAGCATCCCTGTGAAAGTCAAGGGGAGAGGCAGCTGGGCGGCTCCAGCACCTGCACCAGCACATGGATGCTGTCCCTGCCTCCAGGGACACAGCCAAGCCACCTTTGTCAAAGGCTGTGCATTTCCTAGCTGGGCCTCTAGAGCCAGAGATCCCACAGCTCACTTAATCCCTGTCAAACGATACACCATTTTTTCTGCTTTGTTTGGGTATTAAGGCTTAGCCTTCCTCAAGCTATTCATTCTTTTTCCTCAGTGCCTACGTGGCTGTTAACCCCAGTGCTTCTGAGAGCTGCAAGGAAAAGCTCTGTCAGGAGGAGCCACATCACTCTGCAGGTGTCTTTATCCCAGACAGCAGAGCCCAGTTCTGACTCAGCCCCGTGGCTGCAGCTTCTCTGACAAACCCTTTCCCACTCTGCTGTGAGACCAGGGGTGTTGCATTCACTCCTCTCACCTGCCAAAGTCTGACAGCTTTTCTGCTGCTCCTTGCTCAAGCCCAGTCCAGCACTGGCCAGCAAAGCAGGAACTTCCCCAATTTCAGGGGTGAGATGCAGGTCATTTCCACCCCCATCACCTGCCCTGCTGCTGCTCCTGGCCAAGCACCCCGTGCTCCACTGGGCCTGCAGCTGAGCAGGATCTCGCCTAGGAGTGGGCTTGGCCTTAATCAGAGCTGGGCTCAGCTTGCTGCTGGTACCAGCCTGCACCTCCACCAGCCAGCAAAGCTCCACTATCCCTTCAGGAGTGTCACCTTCAGGAAAACATCTAAAAATGTACTATCTCTCTATAGATAAAGAAAAAACATATTGGACAGTAAAAAGTGTCAGTCCACGAGTGTGCATGCCCTACAGAAGGCTGTGGCAAGCAGCAGAGCTGGTGTGACCAGCAGCAGCAGTGCAGGGCTGTGGACATGCATGTGCAGGGGAGTGCTCTGGAAGGAGACAAGCAGAGACAAGCAGATTAATAGAAGACGACAGATTTCTAGTAAGATTGTGATAAGCCTCTTGAAACTTCCCTAAAGGATGAGCCAGCTGGCAAGGCCCTCCTCGGAGGTGGTGTAAGTGGACTAAGAGCCTTGCAGAGAGCCACCAGCTGACCCCTTCCACACAGCCCAGCTCACTCCTGCAGCTCCTCAGGCAAGGAGAGCTGAACAGGCCACATCTGGATGCTTCTACCCTGGCACTCAGCTGCAATTCCAGCTGGCCCTGCAGGGAAGCCACTGTTCCTGAGCTGTTCTGGACGAGCAGTGAGTGGGGCTGACCAAGCACCGGCAGGGCAGAGCTCCTGTCCTGCCCTCCCCAGCCGGACACCCAGCACCTTTCACTGCCCACCACGGGTTAACCCTGACCCCTGCCCCCAGGGTCGGGCCACGAACCTGCCAGGCATCTTTGGGAAGTGGCACATGGCTCCTGGAAAGGGCTTTGCCACAGCAAGGATGGGAATGACAAGGTGACACAGCAAGGATGGGAATGACAAGGTGATGAGCTTTATGCTTTCCCTTCCTTCCTGAATTCAGCTCTCCCCCAGAGCCAAGTCCTCCACAAACAGCACACCCCAGTGAGCAGTGGTACCCTCTGAGGAGGAGGAGGAGAGGGCTATCCACAGGGCAAGGCAAGCTGGAAGTGTTAAGATCGTTATCCTTCAAAGGACAATACCTTCAAAACCTGCTGGAGGTGGAGGGGACACCACACCCAGGGATGGCCAAAAGGAGCTCATTGTGTCCCCTTGCCAGGGCCACAACAAAACCCTGAAACTGGAGGTTTCACCTGGAGCATCTTCTTCAGGATAATGAACAGCAGCAGCCAGTTTATTTGATATCAGGCAAGTTTTTCTTCTTAGGCCAATTAGCTGCTGATATAATTTGCCCACTGAGGTCACTGAATCATCATAGCAGTTTCAAAGGAGATGAGATGAACTGCAGGCCAATTTCCCCCCTCCAGCTCAATGAGTGATTCCAAACGCAGTTAATGATAGTGGCTCATAAGTATCTGGCAGAGGATTTGAGAGAGCAATTTATTGCCCAAAAAGAGGCTGATCTCTTTCAGCCAAAGCAGCTCAGCTGGTGAAGATGCAGGATCTGATTTTGCCATCTTACTTGACAGTTGTTAAATACTCAAGGGCTGCTAAACTTAAATCAGACATAGGTAAAAGAAAAAAGGAGAAGACCCAAAATCAGGGTAAGGAAGGTCAGAGTTAAAACCCACTCTGTCACCAGAGGGTAAGAGACTTTTAGAAGGATGGGGAACAGGACAGAGTAATAACTAACAAAACTTTCAGCACAAATCCTGCATTTTTGTGAGTTTATATAAGATAAAAATGAGACACCCCCTCATCCACAAAAGCTTCATTATTTGTCAACCTCAGGCTCTGTAACCAGTAAACACTGGTTGATGTTTTTCTTCTTGCTGGATGAAAT